>PVKM010000912.1:0-90031 GCA_004027735.1 Carollia perspicillata | reverse complement strand
GTCTTCTTTGGACCTCTGTTAGGGACAACGACAGCACATTAGAGGAGCAGACAGAGAATCCCCTGCCCCAGGAGCCCACTCTGATGTCCAGGTCCAAGTTGGCCGTCTTTCTCTTTCCTTCTGCCGAGGTGCTGGCGGGGTGTGCGTGCCAATGCCGGAAGCAGGGCACACCAGTCCACTAGGGAAATTCCCCTGAGCTACACTGACTCTGATCTTCCCCAGCTGTCCTCTGGGATTACCCATAAGCCCACATCTCCAGGGAAAAGTTTGAAAAGATGTGTGGGCTGATCAGTGGAAACAAATATGTTATATATTTTGCTTGATGTGAAAGGCTCCTAAATGTAGAAATCACTTTAAGTGAGAAGTAAGGAGTTAAGTGACAGAGTCTGAAATATACGGAAAAATCATAATGTAGTTAATTTAAGCAAAGATTATTGAATGTGTCTTATGTGCAACGTGTGGGGGTAGGTAATTTAAGAGACATGAGAGAGAACAAAATATGTATGCTTGCCTCTTACAGCTTACAGTCTACATAAGGGAAGTAAGAAATATATGGAAATGAGGAGGATATATAGATATATATATATACACACAAGTATTATATTTGGGATGGTATGGGGGTATAAGGGGTGTGGAAGACAATTCTAGTGGAAAAATCCTAGGACCTTTAATAAGGGAGATATTTGAGCTGAGCCTTAGGTGGTTGGTAGAGTGTTGATAGAGCTGCGGGAATGATAGTTGAGGGATGGGGTTGAGAGAAAGTTTGGTGGCAGGAAAGGACATATTCAATAAAGAAATGCATAGTGGTCAGTCTGCAGTACTGTCGGCACGTGTGGGACGGGGGGAGAGGAGACAAGCGGTCTGTGGTGCTTTCACCTAGGTTTTTCTCACCAGTTACTTGGTTCACATCCATCCCCTTATCAACCAATCATCTATCATCACCACTTTACAAATAACGAAACCAGAGTCCATGGATATTAATTAAGCCCTCTGAAATAAAAAGCTGGGAAGTAACATTTAGAGATTGAAACTAGATTTTCTTCTGTTATATTAAACATATTCTTTCTACCAGGGAGTCTCATCAATAATTCTAATGAATAACTGTGATTTATTGAGAACCTACTGTATGCTGGTTTTTATTTTCCTTAATCCTTGGAGGAACCTAAGGTGTAGCAATTATTTTGCAGACATCCAGCTCATGAAATTACTTGATGTTTGAAAATAATAGAAGTTAAGGCTGAGAAGGAGAAATGGAGATAGAAATGGAATGGGTTTGAATACCAGACAAAGGAGTCTTTATTTTATATAAAAACCAGTGAGGTGTTCATTAAATGTAGTCATCTAAAAAATGCGTTATCAGCTGTAATTGAAAAAGTAAAATAAAATAATGACTGTCTAACCACTATGCTGTACACCTGGCACTAATACAGAATAATGTTGAAAGTGAACTATAATTGAAAAAGTGCATTATCAGAATTGTACTTGAAGAAGATGGATATGTCAGCTCTAGCAGGACCAAATGAAGAAAGATTCTTAGTGAGATTTTGTAAGTTGGAAAATGAATTCAAAATAACAATAAAATACAGGCTGTTTAATCATAAAAACAATTTTAAAAATGGATTAATATCCAAAATATACAAAGGACTCTTAAAGTGCTACCATAAGGGAACAAAAAAACCTTATTAAAAATGAGCCAAAGACTGTAACAGTTACCTCACTGAAGAAGATATACAGATGGCAAATAAGCACATGAAAAGATACTCTGCATCTTCTACATCCTATGGCATCAGGGAAACACGAAATAAAAACACCAGTGAGATGCTACTAAACACCTATTCAAACAGTCGAAATTCAGAACACTGACAATAACAAGTGCTGGTAAGGATGTGGAGCAACAGGAACTCACATTCATTGCCGGAGGGAATACCATTGGTGCAGCTACTTTGGAAGACAGTTTAGTAGTTTCTTCATGAAACCAAATGTACTCTTACCATATGATTCAGCAACTGTGGTCCTTGGCATTTATCTAATGAAGTTAAAAACTTATGTCCACACAAAAACCTTCACATAGATGATTTTGGCAGTGTTATTTATAAATGTCAAAACTTAGAAGCAGCTAAGATGCCCTTCATAGCTGAAGGGATAAATAGACTGTGGTACACCCAGACAGTGGAATATTTTTCAGAGCTAAAAGGAAATGAGCTGTTAAGCCATGAAAATGCATGAGGAAACTTAAATGCATGTTACTAGGGAAAGAAGCCAATGTGAAAGGCTACATATCCTATGATTCCAACTTTATGACACTCTGGAGAAGGCAAACCTGTGGTGACAGGAAAAAGATCAGGGGTTGCTAGGGATTTGGGAGGAGGGGGGTGAAGAGGCAGAGCTCAAGAGGTTTCTAGGGCAATGAAAATACTCTGTATGACATTATAATGATGGATGCACGTCATTATACATTTGTCCAAACCCATAGACTGTCCAACACCAAGAGTGAACTATAATGTGAACTATGGATTTAGGGTGGTTATGACGTGTCAGTGTAGGTTCATCAGTTGTAACAAATGTACCGCTTGAGTGGGGGCTGTTGATAAGGGGAAATTATGCATATGTAGAGGCTCGGAGGGATATAGGGAATTTCTATACCTTCCCCTCAATTTTGCTGTGAACCTAAAATTTCTCTAAGAAAGTTTTACTTTTAAAAATAGTGTATAAAAAGTGATGGTTGAGAGTGGTTTGCAACCACATTGCATCCAGGATCCAGGTTTTAATAGTTCTAAATTAAAATATAACCTAGACTTATATTATCATATGGTTAAGGAATGAGATGAACTAACTATGTCCACTAAAATGCCAATCATACATAGATTACCAGTTTTTAAAGAAAATAGCATCCCTTATTTCCTCCAAAACAACTTTTTCAGTACCAGCTGCATGCGTACTACACTACTCTGCTGAGTACAATATGTGACAAGACACCTACATAGGACCCCAGAATCTTGACTTGTGATATCCATTTCTTTAAGTCAGGCACACAACAGCATCTCAGTAAAAATTGTTGGGTGAATAAACCAATGAATGAATGAATTAGTCCATCAACCCATCAGTGATTATCATGTGCAGAATAGCCACGTTCTGTTCTCAGTGGTATTTTCAGTTCACGAAGATGAGGTATCATCATACCTTGGAACATAAATGTGTCATTATCATTTCTATTTTTGAGAATTCTTAATTTAGGCCACTCCATTTTATATTTTTTAATTACAAAATCCATTAAGTGCATTCATGAAAAACCAACGGTGGATTAAAAAAACATATTTTTATCTATCACAAATGTGATAATGAGCTCCTAGTACTGATGAAATGTTTAAGCTTCAAGGAATTTTAAATTTGACTTAGTGTTAAGTCGCAGTCTATTAAAGCTATTTTAAGAAGTAAATTGCTATATATGTCAGTAGTCAAAATGTCTAGCTCATTAATTTCCTTTTTTACTTACATTTATATCAAAATATAACATCTAAGACATTTTTAATATTTTACTTTTCTTCACTGAAAATGAAGAGTTTAGCTATAGTTTTTATTTTATTTCCTATACCCACCATTCATTATATTAAACTACCCAATTGACTGCCAAGCAGCTAGACCTAAATTTTCTCAAATTGATTTTTCAGGTGAAATTTGTGAGGCTAATCTGATAATCAATGGACTACTTTGTGAACTGCATATAAATTATACCCATTATTTTGTGAGATTTTGAACTGGGCTATTTACTAATTCAGTTTTGTTAGTAGGATACACTGCAAACTAAGTGTTGTATCTTCTGCAATACCAGTATCTTAACTGGAGAACATCACGGATCATTCACTTCTATAAGCTAAAAAGAAGATTTAGATAACTCTTATTTCACAAGAAAGACAGAGGTCATAGGAAATACAGTGAGGGAATTTTGGCCCCTTACCCTCTGTCTAGTGTCCATGACTCTTGCATCCACTCCCAAGACCAAGTATGTTGTATTAAAGAATATGTATTATGCGATACTCTCTTTGTGGATGGTAGCTTCATTATGTCTTTATGTATACAATAGCACAGGTCACATGACTTAAGATCAAGTGGTAGACTCTTCAACTTAAATAAGAAGTCAGCTTACCTCCAAAAAAGTAAAGTGACAATGTGTTTAATGAGAGCCTTAAATGTTTGCTTCAGGAAAGTTTATTTCCTGGTTATAGGAATCCTTGTTGTTGTTTTTAGTGTGTATCTGTATGCTTGCATATTTTAGGTAAAATTATGTTTAAAGATTTTTGATGACACATTAATAACACTGTACTATATCTTCATCAAATATCAAATTATGGGCAAAGCTAAGCCCTAAGTGTTTCCAAAGAATCTCAGTAGATTTCACAGGCTTGTGCACGAAAGCTCACATATTGATTCAAAGAAAGAGCCCCAGAGTCTAGCAATTCTCATGTCACAGATCAGTCTAACAGATGCTTTTCCACTTTTAGTGGAAAACTGTAGACTAGAACAGTTTTAGACTAGACTAGAACATTGTAGACTACAATGAACATTAATAATACTCATAATCCTAATTATAATAATTATTAAACATTGAGTACCTGAAAAACTGCCATGAGTCAGGTACTATCCCAGGTATTTGTATGCTGATTTTAGAGTTCAGAAAATGAGATTAGCTATGTTTTGCTTTGTCTGAGATCAGTCTCAAAGAGTAGAATGTGGAAACAGAGTCAGTCTGACACTGGACCTGCAGATCTATTATTATAACAAAGTGTGCCCCTGAAAATAATGAACCAATGGGGATAACAACCTCATGCTCAGAAGCAGCCTCAATTATTTTCAATGTTAAAAAAAAGATCAAAGTATTATAAGAGAGCTAAGAAGCAAGTCATCACAGAGCAGGACTGAAAAGACTGCTTTCTGTCATTGCTACGTGACTGCTCAGTGTGACTTATATTCATCTGCTATTATTCATATTATTATTCATAATATCAGCTGACATTTATTGAGCTGGGTCAGGGAAGGCTTCCTGAAGGAAGGGAAATAGTAGTGGTGACCTGAGTGGTTAATTACCAATTGAAAAATTCATGGGAGACAGGGAGATGGTAGCAGTGGGGTGGGGGAAGTTGTCCGTGTGGAAAACAGCTTGTACAAAGGCACAGATATAGGACACTGTTATGGGTTGAATTGCACCCCCCAAGATTATATGTTGAAGTCCTAACCCCCAGAACCTCAGAATGTGCCCTTAGTTGTAAGTAGGGTTGTTGCAGATGTAATTAGTTAAAATGAGCTCATCCTGGAGCAGAGTGGGCTCCTAATCTAATATGACTGGTATCCTTTTAAGAAGGTGAGCTTTGGACACAGACACGCTGGGGCAGGATATGAGTGCGTGTGAAGATCAAGGCAGAGACAGGGCTGATGCATCTACAAGCCCAGGAATGCCAAAGATTGCTGGGTGCCCACTGGCAGCGAAGGGAGAAGCCTGGGACAGAGGCTCCCTCACAGCCAGCTTTGGAAGGAATCCATGCCACTGATTCCTTGACCGTGGACTTCCAGCCTCCAGAACTTTGAGACTATAAATTTCTGTTATTGAAGCCACTCCATTGGTTACAGTAATCCTAGCAAACTAACACAGGGACCAAGGAATTCAAAGAGAGGCAGTGTGGCTTGTGACTTTCAGTCTTTAATGAAGGACAAAGTATCCTCTAACAACCAGTGTGATGGCAGAGAAGTGCCCTGGCAATGTTAGAGCTATTAAATTCGTAATGGCTGCTGTCTCATAAAATGCATGGTGGGACTAAAACTTGTACACTACGATCTGTTAAATGCATTTCAAGAAACAATTGACTTCACTGTGTTATATGGTCTTTTGATAAATATTTAGCACCTATGATGTGCCATGTTCTATAAGATAGTTGAAAACCGTGGACTAAGAACGAAGAACTTTGAACAGAACTAAGAGTTCCCACCTGGAGGAGACTTTGGAAAATATCCTGGCTTCTAGGGGTATCAATGTGCTCATCAGCTTCCCCAGGGATGGGAGATTAAATAAGATTACAGTGGACACACGTTTAGCGGGTTCCATGCTTCATAGCAGGAACACTATAATGGAGATGTAGTATTATTGTTGTTGTTTTCTGTTGGTTAGGGTGGGGAGATGTTCATGTCATCATCCTGTCCCTTTAGGCTCCTGGTCTCCTCCTGCCCGTGAGATGTGTTGCCAGTTTCTGGCTCTGTTTCCCAGCTCTTCATTTCCAGCTTCCAATGGGGCCTGATGATCAGATGGCCATGATTAGTTCTTTGGCTTGCATTGCAGATTATCTATTAAGTATCCATCTTCTCGGCCACTGAGGCATATGGTGAGCACTTCCAGGGCTTAAAATAAATCTGCATTTTAACATGTGGGATCTTATTATGCAAAAGAGAGCTCACACGGGGTCTAACCTTGTTATTTGTTATGCCACCCACATTTGCTTGTGCATTCTGGATGGAACAGTACATTAGGCCCTGGGCTTTTCATTTGATGGCATTGCATAGACATTCTGAGTGAAGACATCCTAGGAAGCAGTGTCAGTCCTCGACTGTACAAGATATAGGAAAGGAGAGAGGGTGAAGAGTCATGTCCCTTTCTCTTTCTGCAGACGAATCCTTCAGCTTTCAACCAAACGCTTTTTAACACCTGCTATGTGCCAGCTGTTTCTATGGGTACTTGGGTGATGGTGAATAGGACAGCACAGACCTGGACACAGGTGTTTGTCAGAAGAGATCAGACCATAATGTTGAGTAGAAGAAATGAACCTTGTTCTCTGGGCTGGTGCAGCTCTGTCCCAGCTCACCCACCGTCATGTGTAGAGGGTGCAGTGGGATTCAGATTGTGTCCTCTTGACTAAGTGACCTTGGAGTGGGCACTTAAAGCAATTAAATGGATGACTAGTGGAAAGAATGCCCAGCAGACAACAAGCCAGGTGACTGACTATATAACACTCTGAGGGTTGCTTGGATTTGGGGTGGACATGTGTATACTGAAGTTTATTACATTTCATTCTGTATCCTCCAACTATAAATTGACTACTGCTCATGTGAATGGGCAGAAAGTTGTGGTTTATTCAGCGTTTTTGACCAAATACTTCAGGTTTTACATTTCAAAAGTAGGTATTTTTTGTTTGAAGATTTTCCCAAGCATTACTGTTCTCAGCTATAAATAAAAGAAATTAATAACAAACAGGAGATTTTTTAATGATTTTATGAATTTATTTTTAGAGAAGGGAAGGAAGGGGGGAAGAGAGGGAGAGAAACATCAGTGCACGGTTGCCTCTCACACACCCCCTATTGGGGACCTGACCCACAACCCAGGCATGTGCCCTGACTGGGAATCAAACCAATGACCCTTTGGTTCACAGACTGGCACTCAATCCACTGAGCCACACCAGCCAGGGTCAAATATAGGAGATTTGTTTGCAAATATTAGCTTGATAGTATTTTCCTGTAGTCATAGAAACTTATTTGAGTTTCCTAAATGAAGACTTTTTTTAAAAAAGGTGTGGCATGTCATTTAACTTAACACCTAAATAGTGCAAAGGTAAAAATAATAGCACTAGGTACAAAAACGCAGGCTTTGAAATGGAGAGAATTGGATTTAGACACTAATTCCGGTTTCTCTGCCTCCTTGTTTTGTTACTATGGGCAAGTTATCCATGTTTTATAGGACTTGTAATATAATACTACATTCTTTGGACATTGCGAGGATTAAAGAAGAACATGCATGTAGTAAATATCCAATGCATGTTAGCCGTTGTAGTTGATGTCTGCTGGCCCTTTTTAGAATTCATAAGGGTCTTCAGCATGTAAACAGCGTTACAAATACAGGACAATAGGCTTTCTGTTTATCTATATGGAAATGGATGTGCTTATAAAAACTGTATTTTATACATGCGCAAACTGAGAGCATATTTACGTACACGGCATTGTAAAAATAACATTGGCTAGCACATACATGACTGTGCTAAGCCTCATCCTGTATACTTCATGTTAAGTAACTCATACCATCCTTATAATAATCCTATGAGAAGACTCTATTATAAACATTTTGCAGATCAGAAAGCCCAAACCTGAAGATGAGAATACACAGCCAGTAAGCTGCAGAAGTGGAATTTCAGCCAAGGCAATCTGCTCCGGCTCTGTGTTCTTAACGGCTAGAATATTCTGAATTTCAATGATAAACAGCTTAATGTATACATGCAAACACACACGGCAATGCTCAAATGTGTGTGTATGTGTGTGTGTCTCCCTGAAAAACCTACTGCACGATGACTGTGCAGAACATCTCCTCCTCTCTAATTCTGTCGAGGTCTGTAGCCACACTTAAACTTTTCTGTTTGCAGTTCTCTTTTCCCTAGCAGGCTGATTGAATTATACGGCATATCATATGCAAAATGAGAGGCTAAATTGAAAGCTCTCTCTGTGGCCCGGCAATGGATGATTGCTCCCCGTTGCTTGAAGTTACACTTAAGCATATCCTTAGACATCATTCTCCTCATTTGCCTCCTCTCACCCCCACTCCAGCTACTTGTGCAACGGCTCTGTATCCAATTATGTATCATCGAGTGGCAGGAGGATGTCATTGATATGGAGTAACTGTATTTTGTGAGCTCATTGGTGATCTCTGGTCTTCAATGCTAGATAAACTGGTGCATCAGTTAAATCTTGTGCCAGGCTGCGCATAGCAGAAATCTGACTATTGTAGCTCGACCAAGTAGACGTTTAGTTCCCTATTTTCCTGTACCAGGAAGTTCAGGGGTACCCTGTCTGGTATTACTGCAGTGGATTCTCAAGTCCTCAGTGTCCTAGGCTCCTTACATCTTTCCACACTACCATCCCTAGTTTGTGTCTTTTCTCTGCTAGTTTATGCCTCAAAGTCACAAAATGGCTGTTCCCACTCTGACCTCACATACCAACTCCAGGTAGGAAAATGACAGGTAGTTTTCCCTACATAGTTTGGGGAAGAACTTTAGCAAAAGGGACAGTGGATCCAATGGTCCCGGCACATTGCTGCCCCCAGATAAAATTTGGATTCTGTTAGTAAGGTGCCTAAGTGTAAACTGGGTGGCAGGCGGTGCTGGCTGTAACCGGAAACTCAGTCTGCAAAAATGATTTACTGCTAAGGCAGATGAGGCATTCAAGCAACTCATATTTATTTATAAAGTCTCTACTTCAGGCCTAGAAGTATAGATCAATGAGGAGCATGACTATCTACGTAAGGAAACTTACCACCCAGAAAATGATATGGATGGATAAGCATATAACTACAAAATGCTGTGATATAGGCACATCCCATGGCGCTCTGAGACATCGGTTGTAGGGTCAACATATACAAACTTTAGTTCTGGATAATATTAAGAGAAATATTAACTAGAGGTAATATAAATGTATTGCATATTAACTATGTCAGACATTATGAATGTATATGTATATATGTGTATATACTGTATACATGCATATTTATCTCGCTTCATTTAGATACCTTTTATTCTTCAATTTGCAGCCAAGTTATGTGAAGTAAATTGCAGGAAATACCTTTCCCAAGGTCAAGTAAAATAGAGAGCTGCAAATCTAACCCAGACAGTCTACCCACCAGGAACTTCTTAATCTGTGGTCTATAGTGAGGATATCTAGGAAGATCTATTTGGTTATTTGTTTGGTTGTTTTGTTTTTTGAAAAAAATCCAGAAGTTTATTTAGAACCCTTGACTCATTTACGATTCATCATATTTCATAAATTGGCCTTACCCAGTATGGACAGGCTTTAGCTTGGCCACCCAATTGCACAGAAGGACACTGTGCTAGAATTCTGTTAGGGAATGGTTAAGCTGCAACTATTCACATTTCCAAAATAGAATACTTTTAACTAGGTCATTTCTTGTGCAAAACATCCTGTTTTAACCCTTAATCTTAACTAAGATTCGGTGATTACTCATGTGAACCTCCATATTTCCAGAGATGCTCTCTCTCTACCTTTTCCTGGATAGACTTACTAGAGATAATAGCTTACTTGCTAGGGGGCCTTGGTTTTATGACACTCCCTTCAATACCTTATGTGTGGGAGACAGAATTCTAAGATGATCCCTCAAAAACCGAAGCCTCCCTATAATATCCTCCCTAGTCTGTGAGAGGGACCTGGGACGATGATGTGATATCACAACGTCACTCCAGTATTTAGGTTTTGCTATTTGGCACAGCTCACTTTAAGAGAGGAGATTATGTTTGGCTGGCGGAGTTGGGGTGACCTAATTAAGCTAGCCCATAAAAAAGCAAGCTTTTTCCTGGCAACAAAGATTTTTAATGTGAGAGGGACTCAACAGAAGGAAGATTCTTCATTGCTAGCTTTGAAAGGGGAGGGGCACATGACAAGGAACTGTGGATGGTCTCCAGGAGCTGAATGGTCCCATGCTGACAGCCAGCAAAGAAATAGGGACCCCAGTCTTACAACTGGAAGAATTAAATTGTGTTCCAACCACACAGGCTTGCATAAGTTCTCCAAGCCTCAGATGACAAGAGACCCTGGCTTGACAGTCTAATTTTGGTTCTGTGAGATGACACTCTAATTTTGGCGCTGAGAGACTATTCTGTGCTGCATCCTGACCCACAGAAACTGCGTGATAATGAATTCAGGTTGTTTTAAGCTACTAAGCTCTAGACAATTTGTTATGCAGCAGTACATAGCTGATACACTTTGGCTTGGGTTCCAAATGTCTAACTCTTCTGTCCTGACTTCAAATATGCTCAAGTAGAATAACTCACCTAGGTAATCGAGTTACTACGAGAATGGGCTTTGCCCAGCTTATACTAGAGGCATTCTATCAAGGTGAGGAATAGGGACCCAACATCATAGGAATACTGTTTTTATTTTTGTTATTTTATGGTTTATACTAGATTTTACCAGTGTCTTCCCATATTACATACCTTATAAACCCCCCTACCATAACTACCAAAAAAGATAAAAACAAATCCCACACAATACGCTGATTAGAAATCAGATCAGTGGAACAAGGACAAAGTCCAAGGTGAAAGCAAATTTAAAATACATGAAATTAGTAGAGCGTGCACTAAGGGTTTTCCACATAGTGAGCAACACAATTTGATGCTCTTTTTCTTGCTGGGTGAAGTACAGACCCTGTGGAGTGGCTTGGGAAGGAAAATGCTCTCTCTGCTGGTTTCTGCATCAAGAAGTACTCTAGCAATCTATTTTAGTCTTCATTAACATATGAAGATTGAGTTCAGGGTTAATTCGTTGTAGGCATCATTTGTCCAAAGTACACATGGTTTTGCATGGGGAAGGAAAGGCTGGAGGTTTGTGGTTGTGTGCATTTTGGGTAACTGCAAAGCTGGAATAAAGCACCTGCCTGTGATAAAATAATGACTCTTACTCATGGTTGTACATTGCTTTTGCCCATTCACATTTGGAGGCCATTAATCTTGTCTTCCTTCATGGATGGACGTTCAGCACATTCCTCACTATTGATTTGGCTCTATAGTTCAGTGTGCTATAAAAATTTACAAAGGGCAGTTGGAGAAAAATGTCACACTACAAAGGTACAAGTAGAAAAGGTTATCTTTATCTTACCTACAAAGAAGCATAGGCGTTTGCAGAAGGGGCTGTCAAAGGAGCAAAGGAAAAAACATAAATAGCCAATAAATGATCATAAATTCTTAACCTCGAAGGGACTTGTTATGACCTAAACAATATAGGAACTCCCTTTCACACTCTCAGGAAGGAAACAATCTTACAGTGTATGAATGAAATATCCTGGGTGTGGAACTAAGTAGCCTGTAAGGCATCCCATTCTTTCCATGATCCCCGTACCACCCCAGAGAGTGATGCTTACACTGAACATACCTATGTCATACTGCAATTGTCATACTTTGTGATAGTTCTTTCTGACCTTCATCTCTTCCTTGTATCCTCAGAATATAGTATAGTATATTGACTGGAGGCACTCAGAATATTTTTGTTGAATGTAAATTTCAGTGAAATCCTGATTCCAGTCGTGGGAATTCCTGATACTGTCTACTTATCACTCACATAACTATAACAATGGTAGTAAAAACTTAGCCCCGTGTGCATGGTTTAGGTACTAATATTCTTTGTAAGATCTTACTTTTCTGATGTTTTTCTGCAGGCCATTTCAGTATAGTTTGACAGTGATTTCCTTAGTATACCTCATGACCAATCAGAAATAGATGTGACTTAAGGTAGCTGGTCACCTAGTGGCACAAGTGCCTCAGCCTTAACCATAAGCCATAAAGCCAGGGAAACCTTCAACCTCCTGTCCTTTATCTTCCATTTAAATTGATTGAGAATGTTAAGCCATTATTGAGTCAATAATGAACAAAAGCTTGAGTATATTAATTACAACTCAAGTAACATCCTATAAAGTGTTTAGTCAGGAGGAGGGAGGTATATGTCATTGAGCAAACACAAGGGAATCTGAAATAACATCATAATCAAATGAATAAATGTTTGATTTTCTATGATATACAGGGCCTGTCCTCGCTAATGCAGCTGGTAAATACCTGTGATAAACATGACAGAACTTCCCCCATCTAGATGGCTTTATTTTGCTACTGCAGCATCAGAACAATGCATGATCACCATGATTCCTTTTGAAACAATCTATATGTAAACCGATATGTTGACAATTACTCAACCAGTGTTTATTTTCTATTGAATTTTCCTCTCATTGCTTCCCTTCATGTTTGAGGTCATTTTGAAATACTCACCAGGCACATTTATGTCTCGGAGCCTGGGAGTACGGAAGGTGTGCCTGGTGGTTCTTTCCACTTCAGAGGAGGACTAACCAGGCTGTCAAGTGCATCTTGCCATAACTCACAACATAGAGGACTTGACTAGTTTCCACAGAGTTCCACTTAGTCTCAGAAGCTCTACTCTCTGAAAGTAATGCATTCTTACAAGATCTTACTGCTTTGCATATTTAAATTATCATTTTCCATAATGCATGATGACACTTGGTGCATAGAAAAAATGTGGCTTTTCAGTTTAGTGGACATAAAGTAGGAGTTGCTTGAACAATGAATCCTTTGGTGTGATTATTTATATTTTATATCATGGGGATAGAGGATGGAGGAGATTAATGTATCCGTCTTTTTTTGGAAAATATTTATCAGTGTGGCAGCCCACCTCAGGGATGGGCTTGAGGAGCAACAAGTGACATTTTTCAGTGACTCTGGGTATGACTAAGTGGGGTCCACGAGTCCAGGGCCAGAGCTGGACCGTTGCGAACAGCAAGGTGGTCCTTACTCTGTCCCCTGTGAAGGTGGAGGTCAGCGAGTTGAAGAGCCCGAGGTGGGCGAGGGATTCTGAGCACTGGAACTGGGACCTCAGAGAGAAATTGGACTTCATTTTCTTTAATGTGTAAAGTGAATTCAGTTTTCCTCTCTTCATGTTTTTAGTCCACTGTCTGCTTCTTAGTAATATTCTGTAAGGATAGATGTCTTTGGGGGAATAGAATAAAATGTGGATTAGGGTCTAAGGTAGGCACAGAGGAAAAGTCCTTATAAGGTGTCCACCCTTACCCCTGCCCAATCAGGCTTACATATTGGTCTCATATTTGGATCAAGATTTTTAAAAGACTAGTGTTTTTAATTAAAATACTTTTATTTTTAGAAAGATAAACTATGGGAAACAGTTTCCCCAGAAGATTCTGGAAATATTTGTATGTTATTGTTCTTCAAAAAATTATGTGTGTGTATTATGTATTCTGCCAAGGTTAATAAATATAATATAATGATTAATTAAGATCTGTAATTAGGTATAGCATAGCTGAAACTTAAAGACAGTGAGATTAAAGAAACATTTATTTTTAGTTTGAGAATATACTTTATAATTCTGGAGCATCTTCAAATCACCCTTCATTTTATTTTGTTCCCCTTTTCCTCAAAACTTCCTAGCTCCTTTGATTCTCAACAAACAGGAGCAGGAAGAAGAAGTTGGCGGAAAATAATTTGCAGATCTAACCTCTCTGGTCACCTTTCTCTGTAGGCCAGAAAATACAGTGCTAACTGCTGCCCTTGACCTGGGAAACCAGACACAGTGGTGGTAATTGGATCCCTGAGTGGCAGAGGCAAGTGGGAGCACTGCCCCCAGCAAGGCGGCTGTGGTTACTGTAGCGAAAAGCTGAGCCTGTGCAGCCTTCGGAACAGTCCAGCTCACAGGGACCCGTGCTGTGGTTGGTCATGGTGTTGTTCCTAGACGTTTACAAAAATGGAAAGCCTACCAAATTCTTACTTGATGTGTGTGAGTGGAAGAGTTCTCAGTCAGATGAACAAAAGTCTAACTCGAGCCAAGAAAAGAGAGAGCTGTGGCCCCTCATTCAGTACGGGCTTGAACCACTTTGCAGAATCCGACCCCCTTAAATAAAGGGGAGGCTGGGTCCTCTTGAGGTGGGGACTTGCTAGAATGCCAAAGTGTTTCTTTCTCTTCTGCTTTCCCAAAGTGATCTATGGCCATTGCCAGGGTGGCTGTGCATTGTTGAGAAGGAAATAATCGTATCTTACTGGGGTTACAGGACACTGTCTCTGAACTGACCCGGCACTAATTCTCGGAAGTCCAAAATGCCACTATGACCCATGTGTCAGGTGGGGGCTTCTTGAAGGTCAGATTATGCCTGGAATTTTAGCTCAGGTCCATGTCACAGTGGGTCCTGGAACCATCCTGTGGTTATTTCCCCAGGCTCAGAATTAATGACTGGAAAAGATGTGCTCGGCAATTGGCAGAATTGTCAAATACGAACGAGATACTCTGTTTAATCCTCAAGAAGTAAAAAATGAAAGAATGAAGACAGTTATTTTTCCATTTATGTATAATGGGGGCATATGGTATTATAAAGTGATTCTAATTTTCAAAATTGCTATAAAATGTTCTAAGATGTTCTTATGTCTTTTGAACCAAGAAGAAATTTATTTTCAGTTTATCAATATTCTAGTCAGATTGAGGTTTCATCATTGAAAGTTCTGTCTAGTTAATGGAGAACTCGAGAATTTTGAGATACGATATAAAAACATTAAATGGAAAGATAATTAGTTTTCCTCAAAATGATTTAATGACACAGATTGCCTCTTTTCACTGCCAATTATAGACATTTTCGGTGCCTACTTTCTTAGGAGTTTTCTATCCTATTGTCGTGCTTCAGTTTTATCATTGCTATTTTGCAACTCTGTAATTAGTTTTGCTGGCATTTTTCTTCAATTGCATAGATAAATGTAATTTGAACATAATGTGATTAAGTCTAAGGGATTCCATTTCCTGTAGTCTTCATATGATTGGCAATGCGGAGAAACAGAAGGAAAGGCCGTTGATGAAAGAATTCAGGCGATCATTTCATGTCCTGGAAAATCTTAAGCATCTTAGTCTTTTTACTTTCTCTTCTTGGCAAGAGTTTTGGTCAAAGCTTTAAATTCACATGCAGATCTATATCACATTCCTTTAAAACCCAATTAATCTGCAGAATAATGTATATATCTGTGGCCTAACAAATCTCATATAATTATTTTTATTTTCTTAAAAGATAATTCTTCACTCAATTAACAGTAAACTGTTGATGTTAGGTCATTGAAGAAAATGTTACCTGAACACACCTGGAATTCCTTACAAGGTCTAGCTTTTCTACATTATCACAAGAGACTTATTTTCCTTGTGTAAAAAAGACTCTAACTGGAGGATTGTTCTCTCGAAACTGATGTAGTTCTCTGTCTCACGTGTTCACACAATCAGACATCCTGGGCTCTCTCAGAGAGAATGTGTGTGTTTAGATGGGGCATTTTTGCAAAATGTGCACCATTTCTCGCGGCAGATTTGTCTGGTTGTCAAGGCCTCAATTACAACAAGCTAGAACTGAGTTTTCAAAAACCAGAGTGCAGAAATGGAAATCTCTGGCGCCCAGGGAATGTCATTTGTCTGGGACTGTGCTTGTATTTGCAGGCGAGGTTGCCAAGCTCCTGCTACAGTTTGCCTTGTCAGGTAGAGCTTTCACTATTGTAATAAAAATTTGGAGATGTTAGAAATGGCTGGATGCAGCTCCACTCTTCTGCATGGTTACAGACCTGTATGGCATGTTTCAAAAGGGTGCCTAAAAAATAGACTGGACAGCTGGTACCAAGTGCAGTCAGTAAGAACAAAAGTATTTGAAATGGGACTGTGTATTGAATGTCATCTGAAACAAAGCCGAATCTAGAAGAGCGGTGGGTTACTTTTAAATTGCCTTTGACTCCACGCTGACTGTCTCTTGGGTTGCTGATGAATTGTCATTGATCGTGATTTGATCCATATTGGGGAATTTATTACAGGAGTATCCGTCAAGACGGATGCACTTCTGCTCTCAGTAAGCTCTTTGATTCTTCCAGAAAGCATTTCCTTCAGCAATTGAAATGCACCTTTTAGCTTGGCTACATTACCATTGGCATCTTTTGAATCTCCGAAGGCATTGGTGTGTTATATTGTCTCACTGTTGTGGGAACTGGATGAAAGGAAGAGAAGAAAATGAAAAGTGTGGATTTGACTTTTTCTTCTTCTCTGATTTGTGTAGAGGAAAGAGGACGGCCAAGAAAATTAGACTCCAGGGACTGTAGTTAGAGGCATGGATCTCTGGCATCTGTCTGGGTTTGAATCATCATTCACCCACTTACTATGTGATAAGGCAAGTTCCTAAACTATGCCACATTCTTGTTTTCCCATCTTTTATGTGAGTAAACTGTTAAGATCTCTGCTGCAGAGTTATAGGGCAGATCTAGTGAGACAATCCATGGGAGTTGCTCAACACAGTGCTTATCAAGTGTGCAATTGCTTGTGTGTTAGAATCCCAGTCGTGGTGATTGCTGCCTCAGTGGCCTCACCCGAAGTGTTGACTCTCTCGCCCCTGTTTTCTCACCCTTAAAGTGAAAATAGTGATACCCAGCCTGGAGAACTATGGAGAGTTTAGACCCATATAAAGTGCCAAGCTTTCGACCTTTAGTATTTGATCAATACACTCTACCGGTTTGCTCTACTTTTCACTGCCACTTCCAGTGACAACAAAATAACAATACTAGCAACTATTATTCAGTGACTTGTAAGGTCAGGCAGTATACAAAGACAGTCATTCACCATTGTGTTTGCAATAAAATGATGTCATGCGTTGTGGCATAAATTCACACTTCCATCGAATTTTTGATTTGCTGTCACTTTGTGTTCAGTAATGTATAGCTTTTGCTTTGGACCCATGTGGTCATGTGTTTTCATTATATTACTTCTCATTTGCTCATCATGGAAGCATCATTTATTCTCTTTCTGCTGGGTAGAAAACAGAAAAAAATAAGATCCAGTCTAAAGACTTCACAGGTTATGTGCCTTTGGGGGGTTCTTAGGTGAACTTTTTACCTCTACAGAGGGAGCTCTGTAGTAGACCCTGGAGACTTTCGAAGAGAATGTCAATGTTACATCTTATTGTCTGCAGCTCAGCGGGAAAAACATGGACCTCACACTAGGTTCCAAGTGCAATTTACAGTCTAAAGGTTTCATTTTCTAGTGCTGCCTGAGTCCTTAAAGCTTTTCAAATAGGAAAATCATTAAATCCTTATGGATAAGTGATTTCTTTGAAGATGTTCAAGTAATGGTTTTAGGAAAACATTCCTTTCACATTGCTTGGTAATATTTTTGTCAAGGACTTTGAATTCAAGTTGAAATTTATATCAGATTATTTTAAAACCCAATTAGCCAACAGCACAATGTGTTAAAAGCAGCACATTCTGATGACTGATTTTCTTGAAGCCTCCATTCTTCTTCAGAACTCCGGGCCGCCAGTGTGGATGGAGAACAATGGACGGATTCAGTCTATCTGAGCACTTAACACAGAACTTTAATGAGAATGTCGAGAGTTGCCACATGAGAGGATGCCGCCATTTATTTGCTCCTTTCCCAAGAGCAGAAAATCTATTACAGTGATTTGAATAAGTTTTTATGAAGTATGGACAGGCACTGACTTTCCTGACTCCTTCTTGGATCAAGGCAATGGTTTATTAGAAAAAATTATTTTAAAATAACTTTATATACCTGTTACATTGTTTTGTCAAAAGAAGATGGAATTTTAGATGGCTAATTTTCCAGGCTCAGCTCTGTTAGGTTTTAAGTTTGGAGAAGCTGAATAAAAGTAAATTTATTTTGTAATGTGGCTTATTGTGGTATATTCTGGTTTTGCTTTTATTTTTGGATATAGCACACTAATTGCCCTTCTTCCTAATTTGCTTCAAAATTTGAATTACTAATCTGATGCAAAAGGGAGTTATTTGAAAGGCAATATGATATGGTGATGATGACACTTGACCCAGTGTTGATAAACCAGGTCTTTATCATTTTGTGAATTTAGGAAGTAATTTTATTCCACCGAGACCCTGTACTTTTTCATGCAAACGAGCTAATTTAGATAGATGGCCTCTATTTCTCCTTAAATTCTAAAACTCCAAATATACTTTTTTGGGGTCTCTTTGAAGGCATAGCTTTATATTATATCCCTTAAAATTTTAAATAACTCTCATGTGAATGGATGATGTGTGATAACTTTGCAGACTCTATTTTTGTCTACACTGTTCATTTATCCCACTCACTGTGGCCTTGGAGAAGCCACTTTCCTCAGGCTTGCTCAATGTAAATAAACAAATGAGGAATTTGAACAATATTATATCTAAGGATGCTTCTCATTCTAATGTTTTCTGTAACTAGCATCTATTTATTAAAATTGTACAAGGTCAAAGGTGTGTAGTTTTCGGTATTGTAGGAGCCACAAGGCAAGAAAGACAGGACATCTTCCCTAGAGAGAGTTCTTCACTTCTCTTGAATGGGATGGGGGCATCTCAGTCCACGCAGGCTATGGTAACAAAATAGCACAGACTGGCTGGCTGGTAAACAACAGAAATGCATTGCCTATCATTCTGGAGGCTGAAAATCCAAGGCCAAGGTGCTGGCAGATGTCATATCTGGTGAGCACCTGTGTCCTGGCATCTAGGCAGCTGTCTTCTCCCTGGGTCCTTGCAGGGTGAGGAGTGGGGATTCTCTGCGGCGGTCTCTTTATTAAGGGCACTGGACCCATGCACCAGGGCTCTCATTCATGACCAACTGACCTCCTAAAGGTTCTTCTCCACTGGCCATCACTTTAGGGGACCAGATGTCAACATATAAATCTGGGGCCACACACATATTCATTCCATAGCACTCAGGACTTATGAAACCACTAAAATTACATGTAAAATGTTTGCATACTTTATGTTCATTTTTTGGAGGAAAAAATTCATATCTTTCATAAAAATTGGAGTGCTGCATAGTGATTAAAATGGTGGACTTCCATCAGGAATCAATGAAGAAAGAGGGGTCCCTCAGATGCTTTCAGGTGGTTCAGGAAGTGAAATCTGTTTTCCTAGTAAAACTCAGATGATATTTCTTTGTATTTTTTTTCACTAATGAATTCAGAGTAGATGTTTCCAGAAGCTCCATGGTCTTTAATATTATAACAGAGCAAATACATAATAATATTAGAATCCAGTTATCTTCTATTAGGCTAGACATTAAAAATATTTGCAAAAGTATAAAAGAATATCACTGTTCTCATGTTTTTTTTTGTTTCAAAAAATAATTTTTTTGTTTTAACTTTTCAATCCAATTTTTATTTATTTAGATTTAGTTACTTATATAATTATTTTTAAAAATAGGTTTATGTGAACATGTAGAAAGTTTATTGTTATGTTGAAGTTAATAAATATATTTTTTAAATTCTCAGTTTAAATTCTAACATTCTAAATATTAAAAATTCAGTATACACACACACACATACATACACATACATACAAGTATATATGGTTTTTTGGTGTCATCAATCATTTTTGAGGGTCAAGGGCTCCCAAGACTGAAATTGTTGAGAAATGCTGACTTAGTACCTCATTAAATTAGGCTAATCTGTGGTAGTAAACAAAGCCTGCCTTGTTATTAACTTCATGCAAAGGGATTTATATCCCTCTTACCTAATTGTCTAAATAGGTTCTCAGGTTCTCAGGGTAACTGCCTAATACATGAGAATTTAGGGACCTAGGCTAATGGTGTAACTTCTCCATCTTTAGCACTTGACTTTCAGATTTGTTCCAGAAAATAGTGACATCCCAGTCACCTGGCAAAGGGATGGACCACAGAGGAGGAGAAGTGGGGAGTCACATTCCTTCAGCTAGAACTCAGTTCCAAGGTCATGGCCAACTGCATTGAGCTACTTGAACACAGACCGGTTACATAGTTACTAATTTATGGTTTCCTCATATGAAAATAGGTACAATGGACTTTGAACTTGAGAAGATTTTTGTGAGGGTGCTTGTGCAAAAGTGCTTAAGAATGAATAGGTATACATTTATCAAATAACTATTTGTAAGATTTGTTTAAAGGTCTGTGACTCAAAGAATGTGAAATAAGTCTGCTAAAGGAATTTAACATTAAGAAATAGATATAACACTTGAAGTAACAACAACTATGAGAACGTGTACTATGGGCAATTAAGCTTTTGTAAACTGTCTGGGGGCACACAGAAGGAGGGCCCATCTTTAGTTTGTGCTTTCGTGGAAGATCTTGAGTGGGAAGTTCTTGAAGGATGTTCCAAAAATAGTTAATTGATATTCCTTTGCTCTGGTATTTGGTCACCTCCTCTACTTCTTGTGGCACTTCTGTGGCACTTACCTAACCTTGGAGTTATGATGAATGTTCTCATTGGCTACCCTCTCTAGCTCTAACCTCCTATTACTGTACAAGAACAGGAATTGTGTGCCTGAACCTAGCATGATGCCTGACCCATCATAAGCCCTTGAGTAGGTTGAATGGATAACACTTAGCTTCAACAAAAGAAATTGACTGAAAGAAGGCAAGAAGTTCTTGAAAATGTTTGGAAGTTAAGAGTCTGTAATAAAAGAGCATTGATGAAGTTTAAATATAAGTCAGTGGAAAACTAAAGTGGAGCAATAATACAAGATCTCAAGAAGCGTGGAATCCAGGTGCAGGAAGAAGCATGGCTGTGACAGCTCACGTAACCAACCCAGAAAGTAAGAAAGCGTGGGAAAGGTATGCAAAATGATATAGGTGCTAAAGTTTCTAGTGACAAGACAGAAATGGAGAGAGGCTGATAAAAGATGGCATCCATCTTAAGGGGTAGGAATTTATTGAGAAACTGTGATGGAATAATGGTTTGAAAGTGGCATCTCAGATATCTGTGGAATGAATGGATGATGGGTAGATGTATAGATGATGGCATATTGCCTTTCATTCTATTTTATTACTTGACCCCCAAGGCAAATGGTGTCAGAGGAAAAAAATACCTGTCACTTACCGTGAGCAAACTGAAGGAAAGGTGATCAAGAGTTAGAAACTCGAGAGGTCTTCATTCTAAATGAAGCACGAATGCCAGGGAACTGAATCAGTCCACAAGATGGCACTTAGGTATGGCAGTGGATGGACTTGGGCTGCCTTGAAGAGGTATTCTGAGAGGGAAGAGCAAGGGCTGCTGCATAGACGTGGGATTCTGGGTACTCTTTAGAGAGAGATGAAGATTGAGGCAATAGAAAAAGTCAGCTTATGGAGTGTTTGCAGAATTAACTACACCCCGTCTTCCCATGGGAATACTGGCATAATGGTGTGGGCATGTCCACATTTGTACTTAGGTGCTAACTAACTGTTGGTTTACCTTTCAAGTCTAAAGAAAGAACAATTTCTTTGCAAAGTGCCTGTTCAATAGGTCATCTTTAGCTAATGTTTACATAACTACTCTATTATTGTTAGTTAACTTTTGCTATTTAAATAAACAGAGATTTAGGCATATAATCTTCTCAAAAGTATAATAAAAGTGAATTGGGAGATTTTACTCTGTAAAATTAAAGTATAGTATAACAACCTATGGCTATGGAATGATCAAACGTGTTTGTGGTATTTTGTCATTGTTAACAAATAAATAGTGTAGCCTCCCCCTTATGCATGGGGAACACATTTTAATACCACCGGTGGATGCCTGGAACTGTAGATAGTGCCATGTGCTATGTTTGCTAGGCTTTTTCCTAAACATGCAGACCTTTTCACTTTAAGGAAGAAGTTTATGTCTTCTGTTTGGCTTCTGTATCCAAATCAAGGGCATCACTATTCTTTTGCTTTGGGGCTATTATTAACTAAATAAGGCTTACTTGAAAACAAGCACTATGATACTGTGTCAGTCTGATCATCGAAAGAGCTACTAAGTGACTAACGGGCAGGGAACATACACAGTGTGGACGCTAGACAAACGGATGATTCACATCTCGAACAGATGGAGCAGGACAGCACAAGGTTTCGTCATGATACTCAGAGTGGTGTGCAATTTAACACTTATGAATTGTTTATTTCAGGAATTTTCCATTTAATATCTTTAGACCACTGTTTTAGACTGCAGGTCACTGAAACCTCAGAAAGCAAAACCTCAGATCAGAGGGTGCTACCATTTCCATAATCCAAATAAATAACATGGCTTATATTTGCATTATTAACTTTTTTCTCAAGTAGATTTATTCAATCTACAAATGCTTATTGAATGCTTACTAGATGCTTAAGACATGAAGAGAACTATGATGGAGCTCATGCCTCAGAAAGCTTCCTGTTTTATAGGGGAGATAAATATGTTACAAATAAATACATATCTTGGGTTGTGAACCCTAAGAGAAGAAATAACAGGATACAGAAGTAGTGCATTCACCTTCTTGAAGATAGCCAGGGAGGCATCCGGAGATAGTATTAGAGCATGCTTTGAAGGCGGAGTAGAAAGCGGACAGATGGGCTAGAGAGGGAAGACATTTCAGAAGGGGCAGGCTGTGTGCAAAAAGACCTGGGGAGTTAAACAGCATGTTGTGTAGGGCTCACAGGGTATTTGTTATTTCTGAAAGGTAGAGGTGAGGGTAAGAGCAGAAGGCGATACTCGGTCTGTCGGGTAAAACCCATAAACACCTTCATATCATGCCAAGAAGTCTGAGTTCTGTTTTGCAGGTACACAGAGCCTAGTAAGGACGGAAATGTTTGTTGGATAAATGGAGAGGGCCTAATTAAAGAATGTGAAAAAGGAAAGGTTTGCAGTCATATTTGTTTGTTTTTAATCATTGTGTCTGCAATGAAGAGGGAGGTGTGTGGGAGCAATAAGGAAATGACTGCAATAACCCAGGTAATTGATTTGAAACTAACCCAACAGTTAGGAAATAGAGATGTAAGTCCAGTGTTTGGCACGGAGGAAGCAATCAGAGTAAGTTATGACGATTTGGGTGATATTAGGGTGGATATGGTGATGATGGATAAGAGGAAGTGAGCTTGAAAGGCATTTAAAATATGTTTTGCTGACATCAAAACATTAGTAACTCTCATGCAGGAACTGTCCAGGAGCGTAGCATTGCCGTGCTGGGCAGAACCCAGAACAGAAACATCCTCCAAATATTGTATGGGTATCCGGTTGTTTCCAAATTTAAAACAGGAATTTTTTAAAAAAGTTACTCATGATGCCATCATTCACATTCAGTTGTAATGTCTCATAAGGGCACATCCAAGAACACTCGCAGCAAATTGGACTCTAGCAGGACATTTCGCATTAGCGTGTCTCCAGATGACTGCCTTCTTGTTGCTCGGAGAGAAGTTAATATTATCGCTTCCTTAAGGAGCTGTGAAACTAGGCTAGTTAATTCCCCCAGATAATTTTCTTGAACATTGTCCTCAGTGATCCAATACAATCAGTTACATCTGATAGAGCCGATCATTGATTTATTATTCTTTTGGAGTGCTTAAACTCCCAGGTCTCATTGGGACAACTATTGACACAGTACGTCTTCCTTCAAAATAAATGTTCTATTTCTAGCCCAGGTTTCTCTTCTGCACCACTCTGGGGACCAACCCCACTGACAAATCCCTGTAGCATCTGTCAGCTTTCCTTCCTCCTTTAGTGTTCTGACTTGTGACTCCATAACACCTTGGGAAGGCATTGAGAAAAATGAGATTTTGTTATCTGGAGTCAATTGGAATTTTACCTCCTTAATTAACATAATTCTATACTTCAGATTTTAAAAAAATTATCTGTCTATCTACCTATCTATTCTACAGTGTTTGCATAATTCATAACTATGTGCCATTTTATATAAGGTAGTTTATATTTAAAGGCACTGTCTTCTTGGAAGTACTAATCAAAGGTAAGAGGGTAATCATGTAATTATCATAATATCACGATAAATTCAATGGTGATTTGATAATAGACTAGGGTTTTCTACTTACTTAGAAGTGTTACCCTTTGCCACTCATTATAGTGATAGGGAGATAGTTGTTTCTGTTCTGTTGTCATGGAAATCACCTTAAACAGAGAAACACATTGGCTATTAGTAAAAAGGGTAAGTATAGCCATGGTTAGTTTAAAAGGATATCAAAATGCCAGGAGATCACAGAACTTTTCAAGGTGATATTCCTATAGGTGAAACGGGATGTTTTCTAAGGGAGTTGAAGCCCAGAAAACCTGTCTACAGTGACGGTCTTTTTCTCAGCCCCTTTTCTGTACTGTTTCTAACACTTTGAATGTCTGAGTCATCTGCTCATTGTGAAGCCTCTATTTATTTGTTTGTTTATGTATCGGAGATTATGTGTATGTATGTATGTATGTATATGTGTATGTATGTGTGTATATATGTATATGTATACACGCACACCCATATACAGAGAGAGAGAGAGAACCAGCCATGTGCACATTGAGAAACAGCAGCCAGGCCTTGCTTTTGAGAGACTGGTGGTGCCGCATGGGGTCGGGCCAGGCAGGGTGATGGAAGCTCAGCAGGGCGATGACAGAGGGACGCACGGGGTGCTGAGTGATCACAGACAGGAGCACACCCACTCTCAGCTCATTAAATCATGCTTGATAGTCAGACTTTAGAATTTCGGAGGAGGGGAAGAAACAGGCTGAAAGGAAATAAAATGCATCTATTGGGGAAATATCTTATCCTAAAAAAGCACAAAGGAGCCGTACATCCAATAATGAATTTGAAATGGAGTAAAGTAAGCAACACTTAACAGAGGAAACCAGGCTCCTGTAACTTATAATAAGCCCATATATACCATTCTTATGTAAAATATATCTATTTTGGGCGGAAAAGCTCAGCCCAAGTCAGTTAAACGAGAATAACTGCAGGCATATTTTCCCCCATTGGATCTTTAAAAGTTGAGTAAATTTCATTTCTTGCATAATTCTGAAAGCCTTTTCTCTTGGGAATCATTTCCTCTTAAGTTTCACTATATAAATGTACCTTTCCAAAGCCATTATCATGTTCTGAAAAGGTTTTGTTAACGACCAGCACTTATTAGACTCAACAGGCAATCCAAGCAAGCAAATTATCCTGTGCTTACAAGCTGAGGGCTAAAATGAAATCAGCCTTGGAGTGGAAAGATCAACAAGCAGAAGGCCTAAAGTAAATTTCATAAAGCATACTTCTTTTCATATTATGTTTTTGCAAATATTTTATGGGAAATTCCCGTAGAGCAATTTTATTTCTTCTAGGCAAAATCTTCCTCTTGTTTTCCTCTTAGATTAAAAAGAGAGTAAAACTCAATAATAATTTCACAACTCAGAAATAGTTGAGCATAATTCAGGTTCATGTTGTTAGAAAATAACCAATAGCTGATGTATTGCACAGTTGCTGTGTATTTAGCACTGTCCTGATCTAGCTTAAAGATGACAGAAAAATAAAGTTAATAGTAATTTTGCGTGCGTGTGTTTGAGAAAGAGAAGGAGGGAGGAGAATAGAGAGAGACAGAGAAAGGAAAAGAGTTTATGACTGCTGTAAAAAGAGATCTGGGATGATAGAGAAAATGACAGAAACTTCGGTTCATAATCAAGAGCTAAAATGCCTACTGGGCAGACTGACGTGAAGAACTCCTAAAAGGGTCTGGATCAAATTGGACTGCTAAAGTCATTGGAAAAGTTTATCTAACAAGGTAGAGATTTTGGAGGCTGAATGCAAAAGTTGTTGAAGAATATGGAAATTAGGCTGATTTTTTTTTAAATAGTTGTATAACAAACCTTTTTGGAACTGAAAGGGAAAATTAGAATTCAGCATTAAGTCACAAGCCGAGGATAATTGCTTTCAGTCTTGCCTGGATCCACTAAACCACTGTCAGATAAAAACAGCATTCAAGGGGCAGCGGAGAAAGGCTGAAGGTGGATAGGCAAGGGCTTTATATCTCTAAATCCATTATTGGTGGGTTTAAATGAGAACTTTCAGTCCATTAAAAATGAAGACAATCTGTGAGTAAGACACTGTGCAACATGTCTAGAACCTGGGAGAATGTGATTTAGGGAGAAGTGAAATGCACCCTGGCTTGGAAATGCACAGCAAATGGGGAAGCTGAGAGCAGCCCCTCATATAGACAGTCTCTATGAAGTGAGGCAGGAAAAGGGAACACGTATGATTTCCTTTCATAGATACTAGTTCCTTTAGGTGGGCTGCACATTCAGGGGACTCGATGAGTTTAGGCTGAGAAGGCTACCCTCACAGCGTGGTACCTCTCTGGGTAAAGGCCTCAAGTCAGACAGGGATGGCTGAAGCTGCCTCAAGTCAAAGTCCCTCGTCACAAATTACCTTAGACCGAGTAGCTTAAAAAACAGAAGTTCATTGCTCACAGTTCTGGAAGTGCGGTAGTTCCAGATAAAGGCGCCAACAAGGTAGATGTCTTCTCCTGAAGGCTCTTCTCTTTCTTGGCTTGTAGAAGGGTACCATCTTACCATGTCCTTACAGGAGCTCTTGTTGGTGCCCACAGAGAGAGCGAACTCTGTCGGTGTCTCTTTTGATAAGGGTACTAATCCCATCAGGGGTTCCTCACCCTCCAGACCTCATCTAATCCAAATTATCTCCCAAGGCTTCCTCTCTAAATACCATCCTATTGGCAGGTTAGAGTTCAAACATTCAAATTTAGTGGGGACACAATAACAACCTCCTTTCTTAGGTATTGAGCTCTGTAAAGGAATTTTTGAAAATACACCCCTGATAGGGTAAAATCCAAGTCACCTAATTAAATTTGAATATCAGGTAAATAGCAGATAATGCTTGAGTGTAAATATGCCCCATGCAACATTGGGAACAGTAGTGATATTAACAAAACATTTGCTTTTTATGTGAACTTAAAATTTAACTGGGTGGCCTTATAGGGAACCGGTCCACATGGCAATGGCAAATGTAGCTCAGCCTGGGTTCGGAAACCAACAGGCTCAAGGCAGCACAAAGGAGCCAGGCCCACAGATCAGCTTTCCCATGGGGAACCAGGCATGATTATATCTAGGCTACTTTGAGGCTTGCTTTTGCTAAAACTACCCCACCCTGAATTAAGACAATAGATGTTTAATGTATATCGTTGAATCCATTCCCTAAAGTTTGTGCTAAGCCATCCCAAGGATGGAGTATAATCAGATCAATCACTTTTATCATTTCCCTACCTTTGCAACATTCTTTTCTTTATAAGAAAACTCCTTATCTGTAAGACCTGAGCATAATGAGTGAGAACTTTCCTTGATGTATGCTACTAGAAAGCAATAAAAGTCTGTCCAGGCAAGAGTCAGGGCACTCTCTCTCTCAGAGAGTGTCCGTGCTGTTCCTTTTCTCCACAGGACTTCTGCAATCTGTGTGAATTTGTTCATCGCATCCACTATACCATGGACACCACTGGCCGGAGTCCACATCACGGCCTGTATTTTTGTTTGCTAAATCTGGTGATTCTAGCCCCTCATTTGTATCTCAATGGCTTTTGCTGGGCTAACCAAGCAATTACTCATTCCAACCCTGATGGCTGTGATCATTCGGCTTTATAATTGGTTATTACGATGACTTACTGTGTCACAGACACACTAAGTTTTTCTGTTTCAGGTATTGACTATTGCTGATGCCCATCGTTTCCTCTCTCATTTAGTCTTTGGAATGTGTGAGGGTTTTTCTTTGAGAACATTTCACAGAAAGGTATGTCAAGATAACTTCTCTGACACTAAAGCTAATGGAAAGAGAGTGGCACACCAAGCCTTTGTTCAGGGCCACTTCTGTCAAGGTCTTGAGTGCTGCCAGTGGCTGGCTCAGCCAGCTTCTGTCCTTTTCCTGAGAGAGGGCCCTGAGTTAGGGCAAGAGCACTGAGGTTGGTGAATTGGGATTTAGATTTAAGTTCCAGGGTGTCTTTCGGCATTGACTTGGGAGCCTGGCGTGACCTTGCCATGCTCCAGCTTCCACAAGCACCCAGCCTGATAAAAGCACATGCACCACCTTTGATTTTATTAATGGGATGGATGGTAGTCATAGCAGACAATCTGATAGCACCCACTAAATGCCATGCTCAGCAGATTTACTAAGTTGCTTAGCAATCAACATGCCCTATACAGGTTGATACCATTATTATTTGGGTGTTACAGATACAGAATTAGAGGTATAGAGCAGTTAAGTAGTATTTCAGATTCATAGGTACTGTTTAGTGTATATTATTATATTTTTCATTATCCTCATCTTCATCATTTTAGTCTTAGCAAGAGAACCAGCAACACCAGGATCATTTATTTTTAAAAAATCAATTTCTCCCAGAAAACACTGTTGATTTGCTATTTAATAATTTAGAACCTCAAACCATTTTGGTTTAAAAAAAATTGTATTGAGGCCAGTTTAATGCAAGCGTGGCTTAATTGCCACGTTCTGTCTGTTACTTGGTTACCGGGTTTGGCAATCTTGGAGCAAGCACAAGGGACACTCTGTCTTAGTGAGTTTCAGTGTATTCGATTTTGTATGAAATCATTGGCATATTAGCGTCATTCGAAGCCTGAAATGGAGCATGTTAAGTAGGAAGGTGGGAAGAATGTGAGGTGAATAAGAAAGTCTGAGATCACGGCACCACTGTGACTCAATAAGTGCTCTGGGTGCTTCTGAACCTTTTACACACAGCAGAGAACTGCTGGCAACTCCTAAGACAGCATTTCTCAAATGTGGCCCATAGGCTGCAATTGAAAAGAATTTTGAGAGTAGAAGGTGGTAGAATATAAACTCTTAGGTAATGCTGAAGCAAAACTAAAAGCTACAGTTTGCGAACTTTCACATGCCAGAGAACTGTGAATGACAGTGAGAACTGAATTGTATCAGAGAAGCAAGGTCAAGTGCTGTTCCATTCAACATTTGTCCAGTACTTGCCATGTGTGATATGTTGGGCTGGGCATTGGAGGATACAAATATGAAAGAAGAATTGGGCATTCTTTTGCCCTCAATATGTAATTTCTTTTAATAGAACGTGTGTCTCATGTTCAATACCTTTTCTCCTGGTTAGTAAAATGATGCCATTTACTATCTGGCCAGTTTATAGCTGTTTGTCAGATAAACTTGGTGTGTGATATAATTCACCATTGGCGAGGTACTCACAATTTTTCAATGTTTTCCAAATTTTGAGACCATCACTGCATCATTTTAAATGTTTATGATTTTGTATTTTCAAATTGCCAGTGGAAATATATAGCTGAAAATGTATTGGTAACTATAGAATTGCGTGGAACCTAAAGAATCATTTCCTGCTAATACTGTATTCAGTTGCACTCAAACTTCCTTAGTCACATTTAAATTATGGTATAAGCCCTGGCTGGTGTAGCTCAGTGGATTGAGCTCGGGCTGCGAACCCAAGTGTTGCAGGTTCGATTCCCAGTCAGGGCACATGCCTGGGTTGTGGGCCAGGTCCCCAGTGGGGGCCACATGAGAGGCAACCACACATTGATGTTTCTCCCTCCCTTTCCCTCTCTCTAAAAATAAATAATAAAAATAAAATATTAATAAAAAAATAAAGTAAATACACATCTTTAAAAAAAAGAATTAAAAAAAATATGGTATAAGATCTGTCATTGAGTACTTATACAAAAATATAAATGATTAAATAATTTTACCTGTTGTATTTATTTTTATTCACTTCTTAAAACATATTTTGTTTGTTTGTTTGTTTGTTGTTCAAGTACAGTTGTCTCCATTTTCCCATCGCCACTTTCCCCCACCCCAGCCTCCGTTCTTCCCTCCTTTGGTTTTGTCCATGGGTCCTTTATATATGTTCTTTGATGACCCTTTCCCTTCTCTCCCTTGTTATATGCCCCCCACCCCCGTGCCAGCTACTGTCAGTTTGCTTTTTATTTCAGTGTCTCTGGTTATATTTTGCTTGCTTGTTTGGTTGGTTGCTTAGGTTGCAATTAAAGGTGAGATGGTATTTGTCTTTAATCGCCTAGCTTATTTCACTTACAATAAACCATAATGCTCTCCAGTTCCGTCCATGCTATTGCAAAGGGTAGGAGTTCCTTCTTCTTTCTGCTGCATAGTATTCCATTGTGTAAATGCACCATAGGTTTTGATCCACTCATTTATTGATGAGCACTTAGGTTGCTTCCAGCACTTGACTACGGTAAATTGTGCTGCTATGAACATCGGGGTGCATAGGTTCTTTTGGATTGGTGCTTCAGGGTTCTTAGGGTATAATCCCAACAGTGGAATTGCTGGGTCAAAAGGCAGTTCCATTTTTAGTTTTTTGACTGTTGAATTTAAATGTTTTCTCAGGTGTTAGGTTCTAAATAAGGATAGTAGAAATATAAAATACAAGTCACATTCAATATTGATTTGAATTTTCTAAATAGAACACCTTGGCAAATTAGGTATAACATAGCAAGTCTCTAGTGAGGATATTAACTCTGCCTGGCACAAATTATTTTCAAACTATTTTTAAACTTGATGCTTCCTATTGAAGCTTGGTATCTTAAAAATTATAAAGATAAATAGTTATGCAGTTTCATAAATAGTTACTATTCAGTTTTTCCATTGCAAATCCCATCTTCCTTTTTATTCAGGAGTCATGCCACAGTGACATGAATAAACATATTCAATTAGCAGCTATGAATACATTTTCTGAGTTCATGAAAAGCTCTGCATAATGACTCAGTGCAGAGTTTTCCTTAACAGCTTGAAAATCAGGGATTTGTTCCTCTTTCTATAGTACTCCGGGATCTCAGAGATTTTACTATGAAAAAAGAATAGATATATTTAATAAACTTGTTTTTTAATTAAAGTGGAGGTACAGGATAGATGGGCAAAATGTTGAGAAACACTTGGAACAAATCTTTATAAATATCAGCCAATTATACTGTTTCCTTACCCCAGAGATAAAATACTGAGCGCCTTTGTTAAAGTCATTACAAGATGAGTACCAAGCAGTTTTTAATCATACAGCATTTGTACACCTGTGAATAATTAACCTGGCAGTTGCTACCTGGGTGACAGTGATTGACAGAAAGCTACCAATGGTTCCAGGCAAAAGATACATCTTTAATAAGAGAAAAGTCTACAGAACCTGTACCTGAATGAAGACAGCGACAAAGAGCAAGGAGCGAGCCAGCACTCAGAATCAAGGGGCAAGGGTCCCTGGGCTCCGAGACTTTGGGGTGCCCAGTGGCCAATGACAACCCTAATGCATATGAGGATCCCTTGGGTGTCTTCTTAGATGCATACCTTTTGCTGTTTTATAGGGAGTTCACAACCTTTATTATTCTAACTAATATTTTTACATTTTATTTTCAATAGCAATTTACATTTTATATTATTTTGTGTTTCAGGTGTACAGCATAGTGGTTAGACAACCATATACTTTGCAAAGCATTGGCCCCAATATTTCTGGTACCCACGTAGCACCATACATAGTTGTTACAATATTATTCTAACTAATTTTTATGCCTGCTTTCCCAATAGAAGAAAAGAATAGGCACCAACCTCAGAACATCCCTGAGCATTGACAGTGGCTTTGGGTGAATCAAACCGTGATTTCCTTTGCAGGATGTACCCCTGGTGGGCCAGCCTCTGGCCTTTTTGCACTAGTGTATTGGATCTTAAGAAAAATAGCTTAGGTATTATATAGTCTATGGTGAAAGCCAGTTTAAGACTATTAGTCTGTTTAAAAAAGTAGTAAGATTGGCAATATCCTGTCACATTTCCATGTGAAAAATATCCTCCAGGGTTCGAAGCAGCTGCAAATTCAGCTGGAGAGTTCTGGGCAGCATTAAGTTTTATCTAGGAGCTGCAGACCAAGCCCCCAAGCCTAGGGACACATACTGTTTGCCTGGAATGGGTTTTGCCTTGAGTTTTGATGGCTTTCATTGGAATGTGGCTACTGTTTGCTACAATTCTGAAACTCTCTCTGTGTTGCTTGTTTCTTGGGTCACTTCTTTCGCTTCTGCTCTAGGCAGTTGTCTGTGTTCCAGGTTTTATACTGTGAGTCTTGGTAAGATTTTTTGTCCAGAGACTGGGATATATGCACGAGTAGGGAAAAGTAGGAAGTGTATCATGAAACCACTATTTAGATCCCTAAAGGAACAACAGTCCTCAGTAGTCTGAGAGATGTTGGAATATCAAAGAGGTGTGGAAAGCATTGGTGGTAGAGGTCAGAAGCCAGCCCTGAAAGACGAGAGGGCAAGGTCACAAATTCATTCCCTGCAAACTGGATGATTGAGCCCCAAACCTTGACCTAATGCATGGGCAACAGATGTAGGAACTAGAGGAAGAGAAGTAGGATCTTCAATTATATTCCCTCTTCACATTTAGAACATGTATTAATGATACTAGTTAGAGCCCAGGGAGTCTCCCTCATTGGCCAGGATGGCAACAGGAGGAGATTCTTACACTGAGTGTGAAAAAAGTCCCCCTCCTTCCCTGTCTCTGGTATCAGATTGGGGGTGGGACCAGAACAAAGCAGGCACACAACCATAGAAGTCAAAATGGCATAAGGGGAGGTGCTGGACCAGAGAGGACTGTCAGTCAAGCCTAGGGAAAGAAGAGATTGGTTGGGAGGTGGACACATTTGCAGTGCAAAAAGTTTGGGAAGTTGATTGGCTGTGTTGGGCAAGCCCCTGGTCCATCCCACACCCAAAACTAATAGTCCCAGGAAAACAAAGAATCTCTATCTGTCTCTCTCTGTCTCTGTCTCTCTCTCTCCTTTGTGGCTCACTGCTCAGGACTTGCACTTGGTCGCTGTACTCGTCTACCCTCTCCATGGGACATTTGGCTTTCAGGAGGGAGCCTCTCTCTCTTGCCAATCCGGTGATGCATTCACCAGTACACTCACATGCTCTCTCATCTAAGAGTACACGACCTCGCAGCCCCAGCAGCCGTGTGGCGCATGGACTCCAGCAGGGAGCCTGAAATGGGCAGAGACTGGGAGCAAGCTAAGATACACGGGTGACCACTTAGCAACTGCCTGCAGGCTCCAAAGGATGGCACTTTAAAGTGGAGCAAGAACTCTGAGCACTGGCTTTTGTTTTGGTCTTGCTGAGGATGGCTGGGCTTTGTCTTGGTTTTGTGGAAGAGCGGAGCTGTGACAGAGGTAGTCTGTCGTTCTCCCAAACTGTGCAGCATCTGAGTAAAACCTCTTTCCTTTTTTTATCAACAACTGCCTCAGGAGTTTGGTTTTTGTGGCAGCAAGCAAATGAAACCCCCGTTTTTGTTCGGTAACGCTAAGATAGGTTTAGACTAATAACTGGTTAGGACTACTTAAGCAAGCAGATCTTTGTAACTACTATGGATTAGTGCTATTTTCTGGGGTTCCCCCCCCAGTTTTTCTATTTAGATAACCATCTTTGAGGATAGCTTTAGGAAGAAGAGTGAAAGCCCCAAGAACTTTTTCTACAGCCTACCATATTTTTTGGCTTATCTGTCCTTTATTTAGCTATGACTTCTGCCCTTATGATCCTCATTCTACTTAACATGCTGTGTTTTTTATTTTTTTAATGCACATGCTGATTCCTGCTACAGATTCCTTTCTGGGATATCCAGAATTGGTTATTGATGGGCCTGGCAGGTGGCCCATTGGCTTAGAATGCTTAATGTGCACTGTCTGCCTTCACTTCCTCATAACACACTCAGTACCGCACAATCTGCACTGTTCATTTCATTCCCTCATGGTCTCAACAAGTAGGTATTACTGTACCCATTTGACAGGTGACAAGAATGAGTCTCTGAGAACTGTAATTTTATAATTATCGAATTATAATTTTATGAATACATTTTATAATGTATTCTAAAAAGCCCAAGGTGACACATACACCTTCTAGTGTGAACTTGAACCTTCTGGCCCCAGAGTCGTCATCTCTCTGCTGTAGTACCTCCTACCCTTAGGCAGTCTCTTTAAGACCAAACAAATCATTCTGAACTTTTTATCATGTCTCTGATTTATTGCATGCTGTATCCTCCATTAGACTATGGAAAACTTCAAGACAGTGGCTATGTCAGAATTTTCGTATCCTCCATACCAGATAAAGTCTTGGTTCCTAAGTGGGGGCTGATGAATGAAAGATATGTCAGTAGTCTATGCATTTTACTAATGCAGTCAACAGAAGGAGCCTGGCCTTGGAACTCAGGCCTTATTTTGCTTATATCAGGCACACGTCACCTAAGGATGTTACTTCTCTTTTCCTGGGCTTAAAGGGTGAACAAATCCAGACAGAAGTAATAAGCAATGCTGCAATTAGCATTTGGACTGTCTGATTACATCGTATAAAGTATGCAATACAAGTTAACAACTAGGAAAAGGTTATAGCATATGTAAATAATAAATACTGATGATCATTTTTCCTGCTCTACTTGCTCTAAATCAGTGTTTAAATTTGCTCAATCAAGCACTAATTTTTAAAAAAGCTATTTCTGCATTAAAACATTTTAGTTGAATAATCATTAGCAATTTTTTCTCTTGTCTTTTAAAAATATAGAGTGCGTAACTATTACTTTTTTAATTTCTGACTTTGGAAATGAATATCCAAGCATTAAATGTAGAATACATGGTAGAACAAAAATAGTTCAGAACTAGGAGGGGGGAGCAACAGGGGAGTTAGGAATGGTGGTCAGAGGCTTGAGGACTGAGCCCCATCTCTGCTGTCACTTAGTCATTCAACAAACATCTGTTGAGTCTCTACTGTTTGCTGGGTATCACATCAGTTTGTGGTTATAGATGGATAAATTAAGTGGGGTCATGACTGAGGTCATCAAATAGTTCAGTTTATTAGAGTAAACAAACACATAAACAAATGGAAATAATATAGAAAATACATGAGTACATATATAGAGAGAGAAGGATAAGGAAAGATAGAAAAGAGAGAGAAAGGAAGAACCAAGAAGAAAGAGGAATTGGCTATCTGACCAGAGAGTTAATTTTTGAGAGATATTTCACCTCTTTATCCAGTCTGCTAAATCAATTTCCCAAACTTCAGTAATTGCTGGTATCATCTAAATACATATGAAAATCTAAGTAGTGCTTTTTTAATGTTTGTATTCTTCCAATAGACATTAACTCAGCTGCCTTTTTTCTTTTTAATGTAGTATTCTCTTAAACAGTAGCATATGCAAAGTCACGGGCTGAAAAAGCTACTTCTAACACATCTATACTGAATTCGTGAAATTCTCCCCCCTCCAAACTAGGAGCAGTACAGGCTAACTATACTTTGCTTACCTCAGAAAACTGAATTATTATGCTTGTAAAACAAACACATTCTTATTAAAATCAACTTTGACATAGTGTATTGCTACCTAAAGGCTTCCTATGTACTGCAAGTGGCACCTAATCCATCACAATTTGGAAATTCTGGCCAAGTGGTCCTGTCTGAAGTCCCTTCTGTTATCAGCATTTTTATTTCTGTAAAAATTTTCATTGTTAGAGTAAAACAAGCATCTTCCTGTTAGCTGTCAGGTAATTCAAACTCACAGAGTCTGAAGGAACCCCACCCCCCAACCTGGCTTCACTAATGTCAAAAAGGTTTAACCAAGGAAGAGAAGTCAAGGTGGGGGCCCCTCCTCGCCCTGCCCTGCCTGGAGGGGCTCGGAGCAGCCCATGGGGAGGAGGAGGGGGAAGTCAGAATCTGAGCTTCTTTGTACAGATGGTGCGGGTGGAATAGGACAGTTTCTAATCACATCCCCAACTTCGCAGAAGCTGTTCTTTTTACTGAAAACTGGTGCCTGACTTAAATATAAATATTGAATTAAGGAGGAATAGGAGACACTAAAGTGAAAAGCAGGAAAATGATTATGAGCTTTGGAGAAGCATTATTATGCTATCATTTGTTTATTTGTGATGCAAGAATGACTTATTATTTAAAATTTCAAAAGGAAATTATGGTGACATGTGATTTAGAAATAAAGCTATAGCCCATTAGGGAAATTAAAGGAAAGTGTGTTTCTACCAATGAAAAATATAGCAATAACTGCCATATTTATAAGGGCACGTTGGTGTTTTTCTCATTGGCATATGGTTTAAACTTGTTTTGGTTGCCATCTTAAAATTTTTCTGAAACCAAGGCCCATTTCATTGTAGTTTCATAGTAGAGGGAATACAGTGGGTGGTGTGCTTTATAAAAGCATATTCAGTATTGTCATTGAAGTTTATACTTAAAAATCACTACTTCAGTTTTATAACATAAAGCCATATTAAAAGAAGGAATGATATACAGCCTTTTTGTATTAATCTCAAAGGAGGATGTGGTAAAAAACTTATAAACTATCAAGGCAGCTACATTTGCCTTTTTAATGGCTCTATTCATTCAGATGTAATTAAAACACAGTAAGGGACCCCCCACATCATCCTCAGCCAGGGAATGTTTCTAAGTACTTGTGTTGCTCTCAAACTTCCTTTGATTTATTAAAAAAAAAAAAAATGGATGCTTTTAAGGGGTGAATTTTGTCCCCTGCCCAAATATATGTTGAAGTACTGAGTGTTAGTACCTCAGGGTGTGATCTTATTTGAAAATAAGGCCATTAATTAATTTGATTAACCAATTAACTACATGTAACTAAATTATTAAGTATTGAGTGGATGTAAAATGATACTGAAATAGGGCAGACCCTTAATCCAATATGACTTCTGTTCTTCTAAGATGTGAAGAGACACTAACGGGTCCCTGAGGAGGGAGACAAAGACTGAGGTGCTGCAGGCCAAGGAACAAGGGTTGTCAGCAAACCACCAGAAGCTGGAAGGGGCCAGAAAACATTCTCCCCTCGAGGTTTCAGAGCGAGCATGGCTCAGCTGACATCTTGGTATTGGACATCTAGCCTTCAGATGTATGTGGCAATAAATGCCTGTTCTTTAAAGCCGCCCTGCTTGTAGTCATTTGTTACGGCAGCCCTCAGAGAGTGACGCAGCCCCAGCAGTGTGTCCTGGAGCACTGCAGGTGTTTGGAACACAACAGTAAACAGTACAGAGGGAGGAAAAGACAGAAAGTCGATTGGACAGTATCTTAGATGGCAATGCAGTGTTGGCCTCGCAGATTAGAGGCAGATGGAAGGGGCAGTGAAGATTACTGCTGTGAATCGTGTGGCCAGAGATAAAGGCCACGTTTGAGCAAAATTTGAAGATGGTGAAGGTGTCAGCCTCCTAAAAATACACGGGGAAAAAACATTCCAGGGAGCAGTAAGTTCCAAGTCAAAGCCTTAGAACAGTGGTGACAAACTCATTTACATCGAGGGCCACATCAGCCTTGCGGTTGCCTTCAAAGCGCCAAATGTAATTTTAGGACTGTGTAAATGTAACTACTCCTTAACTACGGGCAAGGGAGCTCGGTGCTGCTGCCAGGGAGAAACAAGGCCCTGGGCTGGATAAAACAAGGTGGAGGGCCAGATTCGGCCCGTGGGCCTTGTGTGTGCCACCCGTGCCTTAGAACATGAGCAGGAACGTGCCCTGTCTGTTGGAGGAACAGCCAGAGGTCAATCATGGCCCAAGGGAGTGAGAGGAAGTGGAAAAGGAGCTGTGGTCAAGGTGGCATTGGAGAAACGAGACCTTCCAGGACCTGGCATGGCTTTATGTTGGTAAAACCAGAGAGCCCTCGGAGGCTAAAGCAGGGCCTTGACATGGCCTGATCAACTTTTTCAAAGACTCTCCCCTGTTTCTGGGTTTACATCCAGATGTAAAGTGCAAGGGCAGGGGTCCAACAACCAATTCATAGACTATTTCAACAAGTCTGGCAAAAGGTAATGCTTATGCCACAGAGGTCACAGTGGAAGCTGTAAAGGGTGGTTGGATTACAGAAAGAGCCAACAAGATTTACTGGCATGTTGGATATGGGGCGTGAAAGAAAAAGAAGGGTAGAGGATGCTTCTAGAGCCATGACCTCCAGAAGAATGGAACTGTAGTCTAACATGTGCAGGCGGATTGAGGAGTGAGTGGCAGACACATCTTTCAGTTTGGAGATGAACTGTATCCACTCTTTCCCCGATTTTTATTCCTAATGATTCGTTCCTTTGTTTTTGATCATGGCATAGTCTGTTTTATTGTTTAGTGTCTAGGTTTGTTTTATATGATGTCTTTCATTTATTTATTAAGGCTTTTTTATTATTTTTATTGCATCTTTTTCAATTACCTTTTATTTCCATTATACCCCCCATACCCCCTGCAATCGCCAGGGTTTTAGGTTCACAGAAAAACTGAGGAGACAGCACAGAGATTTCCTATACCTTTTCTTCCCCCACACATGCACAGCCTCCCCTGTTATCAACATCCCCTTCCAGTGCCTTTGTTACCATTGATGAGCCTACGCTGACGCATCGTAATCATCCAAAGTCCGTTGTTAATATTATGGTTCATCTTGGTGTCACTCTTTCTATTAGTTTGGACAAATGTATGGTGATATGTATCCACCACTATAGTATCATATAGAGTATTTTCACTGCCATAAAAATACCCTGTGCTCCACCCACTCATACTCCACCGCCCTCACCAACTCCTAACAACCGCTGATATTTTTGCTATCTCTATAATTTTGCCTTTTTCAGGATGTCACATTGTTATAATCTTACAATGTGTGGACTTTTTAGATTGACTTCTTTCATTGAGTAATATGCACACAAGTTTCTTTCATGTCTTTTCACATCTTGATAGCTCATTTCTTTTTAGTATTGAATAATATTCCATTGTCTAGATGTGCCCGAGTTTACTTATGCATTCACCTACTGAAGGACATCTTAGCTACTGTCCAGTCTTGGCACTTACGAATAAAACCACTATAAACATCCACGTGCAGGCTTTTTTGAGGGCTTAAGTTCCCTACTCCTTTGGGAAAATAAGAAGAGTGATTGTTGGATCATACAGAAAAAAACATTTTGTGAGAATTTTTTTTGTAAAAAATGACCACAGTATCTTCCAAAATGGCCACCCAATTTTGCATTCCCACCAGCATGGTATGCAAGTTCTTGTTACTCCCCATCTTCACCAGTACTTGGTACTGCTAGGGTTGCAGATTTTGTCCATTTAATAGGTGTGTAAATAGGAGTGAGAGTGTCTCACTATTGTTTTAATTTTCATTTCCCTGATGTCATATGATATGGAGCATCTTTTTTTAGGATTTTATGTATTTATTTTTAGAGGGTAAGGGAAGGAGAGAGGAAGAGAAACATCAATGCGTGGTTGCCTTTCACATGCCCCATGCTGAGGACTTGGCCTGCAACCCAGGCATGTACCCTGACTGGGAATCCAACCACGACCCTTTGGTTCGCAGGCCCATGCTCAGTCCAATGAGCTACACCAGCCAGGGCCTGGAGCATCTTTTTACAGACTTATTTGCCATGTATATATCTTTTAAATGAGGCATTTGTTAAGGTATTCGGCCCACTATTTGATCAGGCTGTTCATTTGCTTACTGTTTGGTTTGAGAGTTCTTTGTATAATTTGAATAACAGTCCTTTATCAGATGTCCTCTGCAAATATTTTCTCTGTCAGAGATTCGTCTTTTTATCCTCTTGATATTGTCTTTCAAAGAGTGGAAAGTTTTAACTTTAATGAAATCCTGTTTATCAATTATTTCTTTCCTGGGTTGTGCCTGAGGCTGTATCTACATCATCATCATACCCAAGGTCACCTAGGTTTTCCCCTACGTTGCCTTCCAGGACTTGTATAGTTTTACAATTTACATAGAAATCTGTAATTTGTTTTGAGTTGATTTTCATGAAGTTTGGAGTGTCTTTGTCTGGACTCATTTTTTTTTTTTTACATGTGGAGGTATTTTTGTTCCAGCACTATTTTCAAGAGACTGTCTTTGCTTCATTGTATTAATTTTTGTTTCTTTCTCGATGACCAGTTGGCTCTATTGATGGGGATCTACTTTTAAGCTCTATATTCCATTCCATTGGTCTAATTGTCTATTCTTTTAGCACTGCAGCACTGTCTTGATTAATTGAGCTTTATAGTAAGTTTTGAAGTTGGGTACTGTCTGCCCCCCGACTGGTTCTCCTCCTTCAACACTGTGTTGGCTATTCTGGGCCTTCTGCCTCTTTACAGAGACTGTAGACTCATTTTGACAGCGCCCATACAGCAGCTTACTGGGATTGTGATTGGGACTGCACTGAATTTATAGAATAATTAGGGAAGAACTAATAATTCACAAGATTGAGTCTTTCTATCCATGAAAATGGAATATCTCTCCACTTATTTAGCTCTTCTTTGATTTCATTTATTGGAGTTTTGTAGTTTTATTTACATAGATTTTGTACATATTTTGTTAGATTTATAACTAAGTATTTCATTGTGAGGTTGCTAAATATAAATAATATTTTAAATGTATTTTAAATTGTACTTGTTGATAGCTCCCATATAGAAAAATGATTATTAATCTTGTGTTGTGAAATCTTGCTATAATCACTCATTAGTTCCAGCTCTTTTATTGATTTGTTAGGATTTTCTACATAGAAATCATGTCAACTGCAAACAAAAGCGATTTTATTTCTTCATTCCCCATCTGTAAACATTTTATCTCCTTTCTTTGTTTTACTTTATTAGGTACAGTTGCCGGTATGGTGTTAAAAATGAGTGGTGAGAAGGTGCTTGCTTACCTGGTACCTGATCTCAGGGGGGAAGTTTTGAGTTTCTCACTTTCCCTATGATGTTAGCTGTTGGTTTTTTGCAGAAAGAATTTGTCACATTGAAGTTCACCTGTATGTCTAGTTTACTTAGAGTTTATATCATGAATGGACATTTGATTTTGTCAAATGTTTACCTGCATTTATTGATATGATCATGTAGTTTCTCTCTCTTTTTTTTAGTCTGCTGATGTGATGAATTACATTGATTTTCTAATGCTGAACCAGCCTTGTATACTTCAGATAGATGCCACTTGATCTTAGTGTGAATTCCTTTTATACATTGTTAGATTTGATTTGCTAATATTTTGTTGAGGATTTTTGCATCTATGTTCATGAGAGATTTTCTTTTCTTATAATGACATTATCTGGTTTTGGTATTAGTAATGCTGGCCTATAGAATACATTAGGAAGTATCCCCTCTGTTTCTAAGATGTCTATTTTTAAGGTTATTATTTTTTCTTCCTTTTACTCTAATCAGTATATTTTTTCTTTCCTTTTCTTTTGTTTTCCTTTTCTATAACTTAAATTTCCAAAATATTTTCCTTTCCTTCCTTCCTTCCTTATTTTCTTCTACCTGTATTATTCTTAACCTCCTAGTTTCAAACTAACGAGTTTTCAACCAGAGAAGTCCATCCCATGGAGGGGACTCCACTCAAAAAGAGACAGCCTAACCCTCTGTTTCCAGGAAGCATACAGATGTGCTTTGTCTTGGAGCAGATGAACTCCTGTGAGAAATGTGGGGTGGCCTCAGAGTGTGTCTCATGTGTTAGGTTCCTTTAAGACCAACTGCACCAGGGAGTTTGCTTTTTAATGACTGACTTGTTTCCTAGAAAATATTCCTGAGTATCCTAAAAGTGGTTTCTGACTTGTTAGCTTTTTTGATGGATTTGAATAGTGCATACCTGGAAGGCTTTTAGATTTCACATTGTCCCATTTTGTTTTGCTTTTCCTTTATCTCTCTAGCTGAGAGGAGGAAATAGTCACTGATAAAATTTGGAGTACATCCGTCATCTGTCAGTTACAGAAATCGGTTGAGCTCGCTTGACCAGAATATGTTTTTCTGACATTGTTTTCAATCCTGGCAGGTTGTATATTTTGTGCTTTAATACTTGCATCCCTTATGTCAAGGAGACTGTTGTCTGCACGAATACAAAGTCACACTCTAATAATCTTTTTAGTTTGTATTTATTCTATTCAGCTCAAGGCAGAATTAATTTTCTCTGAACAGCAGGAGAAATGAAAGTGTTGATGGAGTCCTACTTTGATCCATTGCAAAATGAATGAATTGCTTCCCCATAGAACATTCTTCCAGAGACAAATGAAAATTTGTGCATTAAATATTCCTCGCCACCATGTACATGTATGAATATACCCAGATCATACTTAATGGCAGTACTTGGGCAACACTGAGGGATTTCAGAAGAGTATTTCAAAGGTAGAGAAGACCAATCTATTAGTTATGTCTTACCACATAATAGATGACCTGGACATTTAGTAATTCCTAAAAAGAAAAGACTCATTTATTATCTCATAGTGTCTGTGGGTTGGGAATCCAGTAGCTGAGCTGTATTCTCAGGCCTGAAGTCTCAAGGCTTGACAGGGTCGGGGGCAGCGCCTCGACATCGTCATTGATACAGCCAGTGGGGCAGTACTGGTGTGGGCCGGGGGCCTCAGCTTCCCTGCATGTGGACCTCTTCATAGCACTGCTTGAGTATCCTCATGCATGCTGGGTGGCTTCACCCACAGAAAGTGATCCAAGAGAAAAAGCAAAGTGAGAGCTGAAATGGCTGGTATTACCTAGCTTTTTAGGCCACACATCGACATCTACAATATCATGTGAGTTAGCATACCTCCATTCTGTTCAGTGTGGCAGAGGCCTGTCCTGCGGCACCAGTACGGGAAGGCTAACTCACTGGGAAGTGTGACTTCTGCTCTGTCATAACAGATACAGGATGTACTGGATTGAGGAAGAACTATTGATTAGGCCTTTTACAGCCTGGTGGCGTTGTGCCTGAACCAGCAGAACCTCACAATTAGATTGAGAAAAATGGCTTAGGAATAATAAAATGGACCTTTTTTCCCGCTAAATATATTTAAACAATTTACTTACTTGTTCTTTGCTTTCCACGGACTAAACTAGAACAATACTACTTCTACTAGGGGAAAGACTTTTCTGATACCACCGAGAAAGATCTACCTCCTCTGTTTTTCATAACACTCTCTATATAGTGCATCTTACAATTTATACTTATCATTTACTATGATTTATATTGTGAATACTCTTCTCTCTGTCAAGCTACTCTGCTTGAAACCATTAGCTTTCATTAAAAGACACAGCGTTATTGAAGACTCTGCTGAGTTAATCCGCCTTGGTGTTGCACGTCTCTTTGCTGCCCCATCTATATGATGAATAATTGATTTGTCAAACATAATACTAAACTTTTCATTAAATAACCATACTGGACCAGCTGCCAATCTAAAATATGCCAATACAGGCTAATAGTTTCCATTGGATGCATCCTACTTTTTAATTTAAGTATCGACCACAGACCACCCAAGAAGTCAGCCTCCAGATTTTTAATTCTGTTTCAATAACTTGGGGGTTCAGTCCTAATCATTGTGTGATTATCTACATGCAAGTCTTATGTTCAGAAACATGTTGTTCTGTTTTCCCTTTTAGGATATACTATAGAATGCAACCTAGTTGCAAAATATCATTTGTTCAGTGCACATGATATTTTAACTAAGCTCAATCCTGACAACCAATTTCAGCCTAAAACAAAATACAGCAGAAAAACATGGTGTTTAAAATATATATATATATATATATATTTTCTCTCTCTCATAAAATAAATAGAAAGTGGCATGTTTATTTCTAACTCTGAGTTGACAGGCCTGAAGAGTTGTTATTAGAAAGGCAATAATGTCACCAGTTGCACGCATTCTTGGCTCTTCCAAAGACTAGCTCGTGACCAAGGAAAAGGTTAAAGCATGGGGAAAAGGCAAAGCATGCCATCTCTCTGAATTTATTTTTCTAAGAAAGCAAACAGCAGGCCTCATCTTTATCATAAATGGAATGTTTGGAGGCATTCAATTCTTCCACTGTTGATATCCCCCTCTTCCTAACTGGACCTCTGAGCATAAAAGGGCCCAACAAAAGCCAAGTGACATTGAGGAATATTATTTCTCATGAAAAAGATATGGTGCACCTCTATAGCTGTTCTTTGGGTTACAGAATAAATAGAGTACCTCTTTATATAAAAGAAAAAAAAAGCTTAAGGCAGATGAAGATATAGAGAGTTGATATGAGAAGCTATATATTTGTCTTGATCATTACTGTGAATATGTTATAGCAGGACCCTGTTAATTCCTTGATCGTTCATTTATATAAATGACGTTATATTCCTATTGATATTTTTATACAGTCTACAGGGATAAAAGCTCTCACGTGGTTATTTTCCCCTCCATGCCATAGGTTGAATTGTATCCCTCTGCAAAACATTTATGTTGAAGTCCTCACCCTCGATCCTCTAGAACGTGGCTATCTTTGGCGATAGGATCTTTACAGAGGCCATTAAGTTAAAATTAGGTTATCAGGGTAGGCCCTCACCCAATATCTCTTGTGTCCTTATAAGAAGAGGACGTTTGGGCACAGACGTGTCCAGAGGGTAGCCCGTGGGAAGCCAGTGGGACACAATGGCCTTTCACAAGCCCAAGGGAGGTCGGCCCAGGACCACTGCTTTCCTCACGGCCCTTAGAAACTAAACCCACCGACACCTTGGTCTTGAATTTCTAGCCTCCAGAAGGAAATACATTTCTGTTGGCTAAGTCATTCCCTTTGCGGTACTTTGTTATGACAGCCCTAGCGAACTACTATACTGTGCTCTCTCAGACAAGACCTCTGGTGGATTTAATACGTTCTTCCAATTTATTTCTCTCCTTAAGCACACATCCTTGACAGATCTTTGTCTCTCATACTTTGACCATCCTTGTATCTGCAGTGTTGAGACAGGAAACCCCATTCCCCCCAAAGTTGAAAATTGCCCTTAGAGTCTGACCCATCATAACTTGCAACTAAAAAGGAATTTGTAGACCAAATGATTTGTAATCTAAAGGAGCTGCATGGCCCAGCAGTGTGGTGGTGGAAGGGTAGGTAAGTATCTTTGTTTATACACAAAACAAAATTGTTGCTTTTTTGGTGGGGAAGTGGGTATCTTGGTTTGCATGGGAAAACCAATTTGTATGGGTTTTTAAAGTCAATAAAATAAGCATTTTAGAAGGGAGCATTAAAAATAGAATGCTTTGTGACCAAACATATTGATTACACCCTGAAAGCTTTGGGCCCTGGCCCATGGCAGAGGGTGCAGGTGTAGAAATCACCAATCAGGACTCAATTGACGTCCCTCATTTATGCACTGTACTCATTTAATCTGGGGAAGAGCCTGCAGCCTCCAAGGAAAGCTTCCCTCTGAGCCACATTGCCAGCCTCTCCCAATGTGCCACTTTAAACAGCCCAGACCAAAGAGCCAAAGGAGGACTTCAGGAATCTCTTTCTGACCATTGTGTCTACAGCAAACCAGATGGCACTGTTCCCGGAGGGGCTGGTGTCTGTGTTTATGACATGCCTGGTCTCTTGGTCCCTAGCTTCTGAGCCCCAGGCAGACAGTTCTTCCTCATTTCAGTAAGAACTACATTTCCTTTCCAATTACTGGCCCCCGAGAAAGCCCACCATGGAAGGCCTAATGTTCTGCCCTCAGAAATTCTGATGTCCTTCAAATTTTAGAGAATGTAAAGGCACAACACTTAGACTAAGCTAACTGGATTACAAAGTATATTTTTGCTGGAAATGTTCTGATACAAGTGGAACTCTAAAGTGGAGTAATTTGACCACTTTGAGGCTTTTGAAATAATTGATCAAAGTGGAAGCTGTTTCCGTTCAGCTCCTTTACTTTTCTGCGTTTGTCTTTCAATCTCTTTGCCCCACAGTGACTTTCAAAGGAATTGCTTGAATTTGTCTAATTTTAGTGTGTTAAAAGGGATCGCAGGACCCATTTAATTTCTTGAGGTAAAACAGTATCCAATTTCTCTTTTTCAGAAGTAGCCAGTGTGATAGTTGGGTTTAGTTTCAATTTAGCCAGCATGCAAAAACCCATATTGAAGTGAAAAGGTTAATGAGGGTCATTCATCTTAAAAATTCAAAAAAAGTCCAATGGCAAATATTCTATGATTTAATTTTATTTGTTAAAGTTTCCTTTAAAAAAGTTAAAAATGTTTATTGATTTTAGAGAGAGAAGAGGGGGACAGAGACAGAGACAGAGACAGACATTGATGTGAGAGAGAAACACTGATGGGTTGCCTCTGTAGAAGCCCCAACCGGGGATCAAACCCAAAACCCACAGCCCACACAACCTTCAGTGTGCGGGACTATGCTCCAACCAACTGAGCTATGTCAGCCAGCACCTCAAGTTTCATTTATGTCTGATATTTGAAGACAGGTATTTTTGTGTTAAGATAGAAATGGTATTACCTTAAATGGCTACATTACAGTGTTTTAACTATTTTACTCTGAAATCATGCAACTGAGTAAAAATTTTGATTCCCAAAATGATGAGATTTATAAACCTGAGTAGTTTACTTACACTCCTTTTTCCTGTAGTATCTTCTTTTATAAGTGGAGAGAATAAGAGGGACTATTCTGTAGGATGATATAGAGCAATTATTTGGCACACTAACACAGAGTAAGGGCAATGAGTAACAGCTATCATCAATGTAGTTACAACTTACTAAAAATTAACAAAGAGTTCTTATTTACTTGGCACTCTTATATTTCTAGACAAGTTATTTGGCAACAAAAGACTCCATAGCTCTAATGCAGCAATAAAAGCTACCATTTCATTAGACCCAATAGTGTGCAATTATAAAAATAATGTATTTTACTTCATTTTTAGGTAACTGACTTAACCAAATTTTCCTGTGTACTAAATAATTATTGTGAAACAAATATATGTGTATATATATATATATATATATATATATATATTTATAATCAGTGAACAAAAAAAAAATGGTCTTAGATCTCCTATTACTGAATGTAAGTCTACTAAAATTTCAACCTAAAATCACAAACCTATGTCATTTGCTTTATTTCACAATTTAAATTATAATACAAGACAATCACTCCAGTAGACCAAATTCATTCCAGCTTTTCCAGGACATAAACTGCCTATATGTGCAAATTCTTAGATATGAGAAATAATTTCTATAAATTTAAATATCATAATTTTGATTTTGTTAAATTGTTTTATTCCTGATTATATATCTTCTCTGGGGTTTAAGTGACCATTACCATTCCTGATATTTTATTATTTTCAATGATTGCTACTTCTAATTTTGGGGGGACTGGACAATGAGTGGCTTCTCAGGCAATTACCTTCCTAATCAGTTTCGGTTGGACCCAGTGATTTTAGCTCAGCTGGTGGGGACAGCTGATGTCATGGATTCACAACAATGTGAAAAGGGCTGACCTTTCAGTTCACATGATATAACCCCCTTCTGCCCCCAGCTCCCAACTATGTAAAGTACTTGATTGGATTTTGCATTTTCTTCTTTCTATGGATTTGATTTCTTCTTCCTTCCTTCCTTCCTTCCTTCCTTCCTGCCTGCCTGCCTTTGTATCACACATTCTTAAAGATAGTCAAAATGTCTGAATAAATTTCATTTAGCTCTTACGGCTTTTTCTAACCGGCAAATCAGCTCTACTCCAAGGTAATTTTGCTGATACAGTGGAGTGATTCAAAACACAAAATTTAGAGAACTAGAGAAACTGCAAAAGTTGGTAAATAAATGCACAAATTAGTGTATTCATCCATGCAATAAAGGAGTGATGAAAGATGTTTTAAAGCTCTTTGGCAGTACCAACAGAGAAGAGACACAATCATGAGTCTCTTAAGGATTATTAAAGTTGTTTTTTCCTGAAATTAAATATACTGAAGGCAATTGCTGAAACAGAAGAGGTTTTTGTAACAGAGTAGATATGCAGATATAAGCATACATTTAAAATGTACTGGAATGAATATAAACATGGACATTATTTCTTAACCATTAAGTAGATGCATAAAATTTAAGATAGAATATTTCAGCCCTGGCTGGTGTGGCTCAGTGGATTAAGCACGGGCCTACAAACCAAAGGGTCACCAGTTCAATTCCCAGTCAGGGCACATGTGTGGGTTGCAGGCCAGGTCCCCAGTAGGGGGCGTGGGAGAGGCAACCACACATTGATGTTTCTTCCCCTCCCTTTCTCCTTCCCTTCCCCTCTCTCTAAAAATAAATAAATAAAATCTTTAAACAAGAAAGAATTGAAATCCAATAATTAGTTCCCTACAGAATCTCTTTATTTATTTATTCAATTAGGAAGCATTTCAAAGCATCTCCTATGGACTAAGTGTTATAATTAGTTGATTCTTACTCTTTCTCCTTCATCCTAAATTTATCAATTTATAAAAATGTGTCTATTTTTAAACTAATAAGATGAGTGTCTATAGCTACAACCAATGGAAGAATCAGCAGCAAATGATCAAATGTATTTAAAATATATATTCTAAATAATATAATATGGATCAATTATACATGATCTCTGACTGATTGTACTTGAGAATTATCCATGTTTTGTCTGTGTATCTTTATATATATATTAGCAGCAGACATATACAGAGAAGAACTTTAAGTTTAGCGTATATATTTGCCCACGGACTATATTACTCTGACCATCACAGTTGCCACACAGTCTTATCTACACTATGGCATGCATAATGGCAGCAAATTAACTGTGCTCAGCAGAAGATGCTGAGACCAATATGACAGTCTCTACTCCAGGGCGTATAGTTAGGGAGAATGGCATGCAAACATATAATTATGAAAAAAAAACTTGATGCTCTAACAGAGGCATAGTTGAATGTGGTGAACCCTGTTTAGGGTAAACAGAGGAATTCACAGCAGAAGAACCATTTGGATCAAGGGTTGAAGTATAACCAAAAGCCTGGCAGGTAGTTAGTGCCAGGCTGGAAAACCGTGTCCCAAGCAGAAGGAATGGTATATATGAAGCCACTGACATTCAACAAATGCTTATTGTTTTCTGTGTTAAGTTTACAATTGAGTGAGGGTAGGGGCAAAAGTATATCAGTAAATTAACTGAGGGTCATTTTGTATGGTGAGAAATGCTGTAAATAAGAGAGTAATGTAACCCAAAGCTATTGGTAGGACAATTAGTATGTGCCTGTGTGATCAGAAAGAGCTTCTCAATGAAGTGACGGTTAAGAGTTGAATAAGTGGAATCCAAACAATGAGGAACATGGGGGGAAAGCTATGAGAAGGTTCAGAGTGCAATGTCCTTAAAGTGGAAATGAGCTTGGCTCAGTGCTGGAAACAGCCTAAGTGCCCATCAGTAAAAGAGTAGATCAAAACTGTGGTACATTTACACGATGGAATACTATGCAGCAGGGAGAAAGAAGGAGCTCCTACCCTTTGCAACAGCATGGATGGAACTGGAGAGCATTCTGCTAAGTGAAATAAGCCAGGCAGTGAAAGAGAAATACCATATGATCTCACCTATAAGTAGAACCTAATCAACAAAACAAATAAATGAGTAAAATAGAACCAGAGACATGGAAATAGAGAACAAACTGGCAGTAACCAGAGAGCACTGGGAAAGGGGATAACAGGAAAAAGAGGAAGGGTCAAATCAAGGAACACATATAAAGGACCCATGGGAAAAGACAATGGTGGGGGGGAGGATTGAATGTGGAAGGTGAGGGTGGGTAGGGCAGGGGAGAGTAATGGGGGAAAAACTGGGACAACTGTAATTGAACAACAGTAAAAAAAGATATCGAATATAAGCCTGGAGGGCATATCTTTGTTTTTACTTAAGCTTAGGGGGAAACATTCAGTCATTCATCATTAAGTATGATATCAGTAATTTCTTGGTAGAAGAGCCTTATAAAATCAGAAAACTTTCTTGTATTCCTATCTTGTTGAGAGCTTTTTAAATAAAATAATAAACTTATTTATGTATTAAAAAGAAATTAATTTGGCTCATTCAAGGATCATAAAGGAGGTCGAACGAGAGGTAGAATGAAAAGAGGAAGGCAGAGAGTAGGAAGGAGTCCGGTCATGCAGGGTCTGTAGTCCGAGGGATGGAGTATGGATTTTAATTCAGGTGCCACGTGAAGCCAAGCAGAGGACCGGCATGATCTAATCGTATTTTTTAAATTTACTGTGGGGGTTGGGTGGATAATATGTTTAGGAGGTGAGAAGGAAGAAAAGAGGAAGAAGATGGAGGGAAAAAGAGGGTCTTGAAGAGGGCCAGAAAAATGTGACGATGACAGTCTGAGTTACAGCGGTAGGGCTTGAAGGAGAACATCTCATTATGGCCACAATGTGTATTTAGTTTGGCTGCATTTTTGTATATTAAATATATGTAGAGAGAAGCGAGTGGAGATTAGTTTGAATAAGTTGGCAGGGACTAAGTTATGAATGATTTTTTAATGGGATGGCTATTAAAATTTATTCTTTTGGCAATATGAAAACATTAAAGTGCTGTAAGTAGACAAAAAGAGTACAGCATGTTCGGATTTTGGTTTCATTACATCCTTCAGGCTGCACTGTGGAAGAGGAATTGAGAGGAAGGAGATTGAATCCAGGGAGACCAGATAGAACCCTATGACACAGATTCCTATGAGCACTGTTGAGAGTTTAAACCAGGAAGCAGTTGATAAGCATAAAGTGGAAAAAAATGATTTTAAAATTATATAGAATCAATGTAGTCTGGTGATTGATTGGATGTTGTGAATAATATAGAATAGAGAAAAATAAAGACTCCACAATGGTACCCAGTTTTTGTTCTTCGTTTGTTTGTTTGTTTGTTTAACATCAATGACTGGGTGAATGGTGGCACAATTAAGTGAGATGAAAAGCTCTGAAAGGACATCAGAGTTGAGGTGGTGATATGCTGAGTTTGGGATCTCTGGAATTCCCAAGAGGAGATGTCCGCTAGTCAGTAGACGAGCAGAGACCTACAACAAGGCCAGGAATACGGGATATGTGTAGATGTGAGGAGGAGCTTGGAAACAGGTACTCATGGTAGAAACAGAACAGAACATGGGGTAGCGAGGGAAGTCTATCCGGGTGCAGAAAATTGAAGAGTAGCTCTAATCATACAAAAATTAGTATTGGAAGGACATGCACTGCATATGTGTTTTTCTAGTATGTGGTCAGGAATCTAGGCCAGGCTGGAAAACAAGATGAGCCTTAACAGTCAATAATTCAGAAAGTTTGGGCAGCACTTGTCAAAACTTAGGCTGTTTTGGACCAAGGGTCTAGGTACAAAATGTGGAAGGTTGTTGTAAGTAAGTTGATATTGAGTCGACACCTTGACTCAGCCTGAAAGTGTTTGCGTGGTTGGCCTGCTTTGGGAGGGGCGACACCTGAGCGTGAGCAGGCCAGCCCCTCCCAGTAGACTGAATGGGAGGACCTGGCTAGCAGAGGGAGTGAAGACATGGAGAGAGAGGCAGTCTCCGACGTTTCTATTTAAATCAATATATATTTTAAAATATCATCTCAGGACCACTTGACACAGAAACACTGGGAATTTCTGTTCAAAGTATGCATTTCTGAATCCTACCCAGATCTACTCAATCAAAATTTCTGAGAATAGGGATGTATCACTTTGTTTATATCAGTACTCTCTACTGCCTCCTTTGAGTTTACCCCCAGTTTTTATCGGTAGCTCGAAATCCTGATTTCTTCAAGTCAACTCTCTGGGCCCCTGGAACGATTCACCTTTGATAGGTAAATAAGGTGAGTTAACATAGTAGTCCTCTTGGTCAGAATAGGTCTGCTCAAAATAGTTACTGAACTCAGACTTCAAAAAGAGAAATGCATTAGTAAAAACCAACCCCTAGATATCATTTTATGAGAGAAGCAATGGGGGAAAACTATTGGAAAATCTGCCCTGTGCCTACTTACAGCTCTGGTCCCAAGCTGTGTACTGTGATTGGATTTTGCTCATGAACTTTCCCCTTTTGCTTGCATATTTAAAAAAATCAATATATTTATGGTAGTAAATATAATCGTTGCCACCTATTATGCCCTTAATACATGGTAAGTACTATAATTTATTCTATCTTATTATTGCTACAATTTGCACTCTTTCTCAAGGGAAGTTTTGAAATTAGAAAATTATTTCTTTATGAAACTCCTGAAATTAAAGAAATATATAAATAATAAATCACAGCTATAATAGAAACTATATTTTAAAAAACCCTCTTGGTTATTTATTCCCTTTCTAAGAAAGTATAGATAAACAAAAGATTGAATAGAACTGAAACATAATTTTAAAAAATGTGTGTGTAATAATTTTATAATCCATTATTTCTTTTAATATGTGCACTGGGGATCAATATTCAAAGAAGACAGTAGGAGGTTCCAGAACATGGATGAAAAAAGGGGCAGTTGAAATACAAGGATGCCAAACTCAGGATTTGAAGAATGTCGACTATGAAATGATAATCCAGGCACAGGGCTGTGGGGATGATGCGCTTAATCAAAGACATAGGCTTCATAAATTCTGCTGTGTTCGGAGATCATTGTCCCCCTGAGAGAAGTCTAATAGTAACCCAACCTAATGTGCCTTCCTAGGCATATGTTTGTGCTTAGATTCAGAAACTGTGGAAAGAAACAAGGAAAAAGGGTAAAAGGGAAACTGTGGAAAGAAACAAGGTGAAAAAGGGTAAATTGGATGTGTTATGGGGCCCTGCTGGTGCATGTATGAAAAAGAGCCAGTGTACAAATGGGTAGATCTTACAAATATTTAATTTTCTCAGTTAAAACTTAAAAAAAAAATCTCAGATCAGTCTTTTTGTATGGGGGGAGGCTTTGTTTCATCAAAACAGATAAACGTGAATCAGCATCTTTAAAATTAGGCTCTGTGACAAGTTAGTGAGGTGGCTTTCTTCAGTTTCCACTCCCATCATCTGGTACAGGGGTTGATAACCCCCCAGGGCAAATACAGCCTGATGCCTGCTTTTGTAAATAAAGTTGAAATGGCACAACACCATGCTCATTGGTTTACATTTTGCTGTGTCTGCTTTCACAACACAACGGCGGAGTTGAATAGTTGATACAGAGATGGTAGGACTTGCAAAGCTTAAAATACTTTCTCTCTGGCACTTCATAGTAAAAGTTTTCTGAGCCTGATCCTTCATACAGACTGGCATAGAGTTCAGTTCAGGAACTGTTTAATGGATTTGAAATGTGTGCTAAAGCTATATACCCAGAACAAGCTGATTAACCTCCCTGAAACTCAGTTTCCCCCACGCTAAAGTGGACATATACTACCAGTCTTACAAAATCTTCACATAACCCAGCATAGTGCTTGGAATATGGTCCATAGATAAAATACAGTGTAGCATTCTCCCTTCTTCTGTCCCTTCAGGAAATAAGAGCAGGTGCCACCTTAATTCAGAATAGTCAGTGAGTGGTTTTACAGCTTTCTAAATTTTCACATGTATGGAAATTATTGACTTTTGCAACTGAATTAATGGTTTATAATTATTTATGACTGTCCTCAGTTAGGTTGTATTTTTTCTCTGTCTTTTTCTTTCTCCTTTGTAAGTAATTGTTTATTTTCCTATAAATTAAATGTCTTCTTTTTATTTTTACATTAGCCACAGGGAGTCTTTTATTTTTTCTAAAAGACACTATATCATAAAACACTGATGTTTGGGTGCCTTGCTGTTGAAACATAGAAGTAGCAGAAGAGTATATTTTTCAAAGAAAATTCCCTCAATCTTTCATTTTTGGTCACCCCCAATCTGCCTGGAGAAAGGCAGCTCTCATTGGTTGAAGACAGGACACCCAGATAGAACCCCTAAGTGAGGTGCGAATAGTGAATGGATCAATCAAAGAACTCTTTTTTGTAGTTTAATGAAGATTCTAGATGAAAGGGAAGCATCCTTTGATGGTGAGGTTTGTTGACATGGCCCTAACCTCAGCTTTCTGAGAGGGGTCTCACTTTCCATTGTCTTGTACTGTATAGCTGTTTTTCTGAACTTAAACTTTGATGTTATTTTTGTTGCCCAGTTTATGAGATGGTCTTAAAAGTGATGAGCCAATGGTGTTTCATTGATAGAATACTAGACAAGAGCAAGCATTCTCGCCAATGCCATCATTCTTGAGACTACGAAAAAGTGCCCTTGCTTTAAAATTTTACTAACATGAGCTCTTGAAGAAGATGTTTTTTTTTGTCTGGGCCATTTCTTCTAGAATAATCTCTTGGCTGGGAGACAGCAGGCCTGGCTGGGGATGCAGGAGGCCAACCGTTCTCACTGCATTAGCTACTGCTGCCCTGGTTAGCGTGTCAGCCGCCAACTCATTACAGAACGTGGCGTATCGAGTGATGCTCAGTCTAAGGGGTTCCCTGACAAGAGACCCCAAGGAGAAATTGTGAGTAGGGGAAGAACGTTTTGGAAGAAGGAAGCCAGGAAGCACCTTTTTATTTTTCCTTAAAACTCAACCTGGAGCTCATCTGAGTTCCCCAAAGATTCTGTTTTGTTACCAAGTAAGGTGAAGGAAAGATAAGAGTGAGCTCCTTTCTTCTTCAGAGAAAAGAAATGTGCTCTGAGTATAGGGAACACTGAGCAGGGAATAAAGTGTTGGCGCGGGATCCTGGCGATGCTTTATCAAAGGATTTGGCGATATGGCCCTTTGGACCCAGAATTCCCAGTTTCCAAGGACACAGATTCCGCATTCCCACTACAATTTCTTTTCAGTTAAAGAGAACCTCCTGACTTCTGCTATGGAATTCATGCCAAAGGCCCTTTGTGAGTGGTGGTTAAGACAGAGTATTAAGGGTATATAGCATTTACCTTGTTAATTTGGCCCATTTTCTCTTTTCTTACTTAATCTTTATTGTATTTTTTCCATTGCCCTTTAATCTCCTTATACCCCCACCCCCAGCAATCACTACATGTCCATGAGTCCTTTCTCCTTTTTGCACAATCCCTGTACCTCCACATCTCCTCACCCCCGCTAGCTGTCACCCTACTCTCCATCTATGAATCTGTCCTTTTCTTCCATATATCATGTTAGAGATTCTCAATACTAGTTGCTCATTAGAATTTGCTCACAACCAGGACATTGGTATTCTTTGACATGTCTGCCGGGAATTGCTGGTAGCATCCAACACTGAGCGCCTCCAATCTGCCTCTTTACTATCTAGATTTTTAAACATTGCTGTTACTTTTACCAATGGATTTTTAAGGTTATCAGTGCATTATATTATGTACAACTTTGTATAACTATGATTTATGCTTCGATCCAAGATTAAGATGATAGCTCCTCACTCACTGTCCAGGCTCAAGGAAGCTCATCCGTCACACAGCAGCTTCATGGTCATGCACACACCCATCCTGAATCTGTACTTGCAGCACTGGCTCGGCCAAAAAGTCCATTTAGGATATTTTTTCTGTAAAACAAAAGGCACATTTTTTATTTTCACCAATAACTCTATTTATTTGGAGATTTTGGGTATATTGGCTATTTTCTGCTATTGTCTTCTAGCGGGTAGAGGCCAGGGGTGCTGCTAAGTACTTTCCCATGCATAAGACAGCCCCACAATAAAGAATTATTTGGCCAAAGTGTCAATAGTACCAAGAAACTTGGCAAGCTACTTTTGACACCTTTGATCAGTCACAGCACCTTCTCCATGTACTGCACAAATCATTTTTTTTTTTTGCATTTCAGTTGCGTTTCTACCTTTCTTGAAATAACAAAGCATAATATTCCAAAATGGTGCATTTTCTTCTATCTTCAATATTAAAATGGCTGCATAAAAATTCATCAGTTTTGATAAGTTTTTTTAAATTCACGCTGATATGGCAGCTGTCACAATACAATCTAACAAAATTGTTTCAAATGAAATTAAAGACAGCTAAGTACTACTAGAGCCATCATACAAAAAGTAAATAAATGAACTTTTTGGCCAACCCAATGTCTACACTGGGAGGTGTGTCACCACAGAAGCTGTATCGCTCACAGTCAGCAGAATGCAAAGTCTGAATGTGATTGGCAACAAAATTCTCTTAATTAAACTGAGACATTGGTGTATACATTCTTAAAATAGTAAACCTGTCCAAATATGAGAACTTGCTTCAAAATTCAGAGCTAGAGGAGCAAAAAAGTGGAAATAGGAAAATAATGAAGATCTATATACGAATATAGTTCTAGCAGGGAACCAGAAGACTATTTTTTCCCACTTATGAAGAACTGTCAGGTAGATCAAACTATAAATTGAGAAACTTAGTTTAAAAAGCATGAAGTGTAGCATAGGCAAAAATGCTCTGAAGCATTTTTAAAGTGAATTGATAAAAGCAGTCCACTTGTAACAAATATTGACTTTCTCTAGGGACATGTGGGACTGTGCACTTGTGTGCTAAGTGAGATCAGAAGAGGCCAAGTGTAAACACAGGCCTGTGATCATAGGCACTTTCAAGCCTAAATCTTCACAAAATGTAAGGCTGTCTTCATGACATTTGAAAAGTGGCAATCAACTTCTGAATAAAAGAGAGGAGGAAGAACTCCAAATAGAATACCTTGCTATGGACTTATAAAGCCCAGTTAGGTTGGGCAAACAAGGAACTCAGTGAAATATACATGGATCAGGAACCTACAAGGAACCTGCGAAGAACCTGCCTAGAACCTGCAAGATTCCTCGCACTCTACCAGATGTGATCATGTGATGCGCTTAACTCCAGTAAGCCTGCCAGCACTGGATGCCTGGCGTAGCTGCTTCTTCACTGATCCAGTCAGACTAATGCACATAATCACTTCCCTCTAATATTTGCAGATATTTATGATGTTCTATAATTATAAATTATTCTTCATGAATGTGGTTCCAATTTCCAAACAAATGCTAAGGGGTTTGACAGAAGAAATGGTACACTCTTTAATTCTGATTATCCTCCCTCCTTCTCCAAATAATCGGTTCTGATCATTGCAATTGACTAGCCTTTTAATTCTGTTTATGGTTTGTTCCTATGTGCAGACATTTTATATTTTTATGAAGACACTTCTATTGATTTTTTTAAAATCTCTTGTGATTTCTTCCATTATTTTTAAGCTTAGGCAGCATTTTTTTCTTCCTGAAATCAATTAAGCATCCACCCATATTTTGTTTTGTTCTGATTTTATTTATTCATTTACTTATTCAATTTAATTGTATTATTCCTCTTTCTCCTCCTCCATTCTCCTGCCTTTGCATTATCATTTCCAATGCTGGTTTGCATTTACTAAAGCCTTGTGTGGTGGCAAGTGTTTCCCTAAGCATTGTGCATGTTCTGTAGTCTATCTGCCAACCCTAAAGGTTGATGCAATGATTGTTCTGCTGAAGGATAAGCCTTGCTCAAGCTCACGGAGTCATTATCGATATGTTATCCAGCCCAAAGCCTTTGCTCGTAACTATAATGCTATCCTTTCTTGTTTGTTATTTGTTGGTTTTGTTGTTAATTGAATGATCTTGCAACCTTCATTAATAGCTCATTTTTAAAACAGTAAATTGTTTCTTTTCACACCTCTAAAGGAGTATCATAACATCCTAACACGTGATGTAGCTCTGAGAATTCTACGGGGCATTTATACACACATAAAGCATGGAACATGGTTTAGTTCACAGAGCAAACGTAGCTGCCTGTCTTCACACTGTTCTGTTGAGTTCCTGTAGATTGCAAAAAGCTTGCTGTTGTGTCTTCCAAGTTACTGGTAGAGTTTCCCTTTCAGCTGGTGCACAAGCCTCATTTTCTGTCCTCAGAAAGAGCACACACAAATGAGCTGCAAGCAAATAGTTGGCTCATAGATTTTCAACTGTTACTTTGAATTCAAATGCTTTCTATTTACTCTGAGACCACTAGCAGCAAAGGGTCCTTAACCAGGAAGAACACTCCCAGTAGTGGCTCACTCAGTGAGTTTTCTTGTAGTCTTTCTTCTTGTTGATACAGCATCAGTGCTCCAATGGAACAAGAGTTTTCAAAACCTCCATGACTAGAAGCATTAGACACATTGCCTTGATTTGGGTTTTGTATAGTTCCACTTAAAGACATGCATCTATCTCAATGCGTGCCACCAAAAAAAACAACAACTTCTCTTTAGCAGGCTTTGAATCCTTGCCCCAGTTGGTCCACGCAGGTAGCAGGAAAGCTGGGAGAGTGGGGGACATAACCTGGTGTAAGGTCACTGCAAATGCTGCCACGCTGATAGATAACAGCAGGGTGATGTCATGAACCACTTTATGAGGACAACCTGAGCCACATGTGTGCCAGGTCTGGAGACCCTGGTGTGCAGAGTGGTATGGACAGTGACCTCTGAATTCAGAGGTCTAATTAAGGTTGAGAAAGGAGTGGGGCACTGACAGGTTGTCAGCACCCAAGCCCAGTGTCCAGACCACAAAACCACCAGGGGCTCCACACCACATTAGCTCACTGACAGTGAATAAATGCATCACGTTGTTAATTCCTACAGTTTTAAAGGAAAGTGGGCATTCAGCCCAGTCATTGCAGTAAGTTAAAATGTCTTGATTTTACACTTCAGATGTGTTTATACAAATGCTCACCTTGTTCCTTGCCTCGGTGGCTATGGCATAGCAGGATATTTTTTCTTTACTTTCTAAAAATAGCAAAAATTATTTAAATTTCAGGATGAATATATGCAATGTAGTTCTGAGGGGGTCTGAAGGAGTTGGAGAGTGATCTGACATTACCATTATTGCTCAGGACCCCAGGGAGATTGCAATATGTTGATTTCAATAAAGGGTGTGTTTTCCTTCCTTTTCAATTCATTTCAGGGATGCCCCACATGGCCATGACATTGCCTCATTGAAGAGAAACAAGGGGCTCCCTAGCCAAGGATTGCCGTTTTTTCTCTCTCCATCCGAAACACCAAAATATTTCTCTTTTGTGTTAGCCAGCTCTTTTAATAATTCATTTCTTGCTGAATCCCTAAGCAGAAATGAAAATTATTAATTGGGCCTGAATATTTGCTTTGCTAGAAGAATTATAATTGTGTCTCTTTCACTGAGATTGAAGATTGTGGATGCAGCCTTTTACTGAGCATCTAGCTTATAGTGAGGACAGATTCAGGGATGAGGTCGGTTTCGTGAATTCCTAGAATACAAACATCCATGAGTTAGATGATTGAACTCCACTCAAAAGACTCAAAATACTCAAAATACTCAAGTTCTTTTTGCCTTATAGTGATTATCAACCCTAACAAAACTATCTGGGTCTTTTAAAACTTCAATGAATCAATGAATCAATGAATCAATCATTATCTTTGTTTTAGCCGAGAACACTAGTGAGAATAAAATGAGAAATTAAAGACAATCAGTGAGTTCACAACAAAACAGGTGTAGCATTTTTGAAATTAAATGGACTGGGATGACATTGGCTAGTAAAGTCACATAGGTGTCAAGTGCACACTTCTATGATACGTGATGTGTATATTGCGCTGTGTGCCCACCGTCCAAAGTCAGACTCCCTTCTGTCACAATGTATCTGACTCCTTTCATGCTTTACTGCCCCCTGGACCCATCCCTCTGGTAACCATATACTGTCAACTGTGTCTTTGAGTTTTTTTATGGTTTTTCATGTTTATACATTTGTTGCTTTCAGTTTTACATCTACATACATGGCCACAATGGTTCTGAGCACGGCGATATTTAATAGTAAGTGGGATGCTTACTTATTTTCCTTTATTTGGATACTGCTTCTATTTCTGTAGCATAAAATGCCAGGAGCAACCCTGGCCTGGTGACTCAGTTGGTTGGAGCATCATCTCCTACACCAAAGGGTTGTAAGTTTGATTCCCCATCAGGGCATGTACTTAGGTTGTGTGTTCAATTCCTAGTTGGGGCATGTATAGGAGGCAACTGATCGATGTTTCTCTCTCTCTTCTTTCCTTTGTCTCCAAGATCAATAAAAACACATCCTTGGGTAAGGATTAAAATAATAATAATATTAATATTAAAAATTCCAGGAGCTGATTTTGAGTTGAGGATGGAGCCCAGCTACCTCTGCAGGGGCAGTGTTCTTATGCAATGGTGCGAACACATTGTGCAGGTACCCTTATACAAGATAATAAACTAGTGTGCATTGAAGGCAGAGATAACCTCTTAGGATTATGTATTAGTGGAACCTGAAAGGTATGACAGATCATATAAGTTAAGGTCATTTTGAATTTATGTGTGTCTTCTTCACACAATTTGGGTCTATGGTAAAATAAAGTCCCTAAACCTTCTCTATTTTTCTTCCCTTTCTCTCTTTATTCCTTTTCTTGCTTTTTTTCTTATTTTCTTAATATAGAATATTTGTGAACAGGGCCAGTTCATGGGTGGGCAGCCTGTGCCCAAGCTTAGAAAGGCACTATACTTCTTGATTTTTTACTTATTTTCATGCTCTGCTGTCACTGTCTTGACATGTTTCTGTCTTTTTAAACATGGGGCCAGAACATTTTATTTTGCAGTGGGCCCAGCAAATCATGTAGCCCTTCCAGCTTACCGAACCACATCTGTGCCACCGGTTTACAAGTGGTTGGTCCCTTGGTAGTGTTTCCTTTCCTCCCCCTCCCCTCATGGAAGACACTGTCGATTAGGGCTTCCTCCCTCTCCAGCAGCTCTGAGGGAGACACCAGCTGTCTAGGTCTCCTGCCAGACTCCAGTCACTGCCCCCCTCATTCCTGTCATACAGGGACCTAACTGAATCCTGTATACACGTTTTTTAAAATCACATCACTTTCATACTTACAAAGTTTCAGCAGTGTCTGGTCTAAGTGTAGACTCATCCACAAACAGTAATCTCTTCCCACATTCTGATTAATCTTGTCTTAATTCCTACTGCTCCTCCATTTTAATCTATAGAATATTATCACTTCACCAAACCGTCAGTGTGTTATAAAATATTTTATTTTTACAGTCTTTAGCAACTCAATTTGTTTATGTAATCTTTCTAAACATGCGCTACGCTAGTAATGGCAAGAGTCTGCTGAAGAACAAAACATACTCGTCCTCTATCTTCATTAATTCACAGTGTAGAAGGGGATAGAAATATTTAATAGGTAATCACTTATTGTTCAGAACATCATGAAAGAAGATCATTGGAATAATAGGAGATAATAAGAGAGAACATAAATTGCCTCTGTCCTCTGACTAGTCAAACCTGATATATCGTTCAAAATCCAGATTAAAAGCTACTTTTTTCATGTAGCTTCTTGTCACTTGTCTCCCTTGCTAACAGTATTTACAGTTTACTTATCCAAATGCACCCTTTCTCATTAATATTTTATTCTTTGTTCCTTAATTAGACTGTGGTCTAGACTATGCCTCATATGTGCTTTTAAAAAAAATTAATTTTATTTTTATTTTTGTCCTTCAGGAGTCAGCTCAGCTATCACCTTCTCCGGAATCCTGGCCCAGCTGCCCTTTCCCCAACCCTAAAGGAGAGGCAGAGATCGAGACAGACAGACACAGAAACGGAGACAGAGGCAGAGATAGAGACAGAGATAGAGATAGAGACAGAGATAATCACCTTGGTGTACTCTTCTTTTGGAGACAGTCTTTCGTCTCGGTATTTAGTGCTTAGCATTCCCAGACTTACTTACTGGGTTCCTAGTTGATTATAAAAGGGAGACACTAGGGGAAGCAATAGCCTGAAACTTTTCATGCTTATAGATTTTGAAACTCCAGCTTCACGTCTTTTTTTTTTTATTCATTTAGTTCATCAATATCTATTTTCCAGGAACCCATAATGAGCCAGACACTGTTGATAGAGAGACAATACAAGTCACCATCCTTCTTCTCCTGGGACTGTCATCTAAAAATGAATAAGGTATCCATTGTACAAGCATTAGCAGTTGGGAAAGTGTATGGAGGAAAACCACAGGATGCTGCTGGAAGATGTCAGATGGCTCATTTCCTCATCTTGGTCCCATTGTTCGTACAAGGGAGATGTTGATACTTCACTGCTGATAAAGTTAAATGGCAACATGTGAGCGGATACTTAGTATACTGTTACAAATGTACATTATTTCTAATCAATGCCATTATAATTCATAAATGAAAAAGAAGCTTGTCTTCTTCACCAAAATGCCAGAGACCATCTTTTAAGGTAACTTAATTTTATCAGTGAAGTGTTTCCATATGGTACTCATTACCTGTATGCATCTCACATACACCTCTATTCCATTATCTCAAAGATTTTCTTTCCCTTTTATGCCCTCACTTCATAATAATAAATTCGGCTTCTTGGAATTTCCTTTTATGGTTTCTGCAGTAATGGACTTTATACAGTAGGACACTTGTTAAGTATTCAAGCACAATGGTTTTTATGAGAAAGGCTTCCTATAACGTGTGTGGGCTGCTGAGTGTTTCAGCCTGCTTCCCCCTTTTTCTGATAGCCTCTCAGCGTGGCGATTAAAGAGCAGAGAGGAACCTTCGGGTCTTCCAGGATCCCTGGCTCATTAAGTCAAATCCTCCCCTTTGTTTCCACTCCATTTCAGTTGTACAAGTGATATTTATTTTATTTCATAAAAGCACTTTATGTCTGGATAATAAATTCTGAAAAGAAAAATTTGTCCTGTACGTTCAGCTGACCCTTGAACGATGCCAGCATTCAGGGAGCTGGCACCCCTGTGTGGGGAAAAACCCGGGTGTAACTTCTGACTCTCAACACAATTAACCACCCACAGTCCGTCCTCTGTTGATCAGAAGCCGCGCTGATAACAAACAGCCGGTGAACACAAATTTTGTGTATTGTATGTGCCATGCACTGTAGTCTTACAATAAAGCCAGCTAGAGAAAAGGAAATGTCAAAAAGAAAATCATAAGGAACAGAACGTACACTTACAGTGCTGTGCTGTATCAATGCTGTAAGACCACACTGTCTTTTGACCAAAAGACTCATCTGTCCGTCAGTACCTTCATCAGTGCTGTCTCATATGATCCCAAACACTGCACCTGTCGTGTATGTTCCTATCACTAGACATCACACATAAAAATGTAGTGTGAAAAAGGACTTTATTTTTATTTACAGGTGCAACGATTTGTGCATTGTTAGAATGAAGAAGCAGAAATATGATTGCTTTATGGAAGCCAAGCTGTAATGGATACAGTGGCTTAACCTGTACACTAATGAATGAATCACAGTAGAATTGTAAGGCGTGCAGTTCTATAGTCACATTCATAACAGCCTATTGAGACATTGTTACATTAATAAATTACTTATGTGTGATGGTAGGCTGGTAGACAGCTTCTCCAGTTAGGAGAGACAGAGGCATAGTGTAATGTAATTCTTTGAAAGCAAAGTCCCAAAACAGTAAGAGAGCTAGCATATTATTAACTTGATGTGAACTATTACTCACTGTATGCCCATGCAAGGATAGGCCATCCGCTTGCATTCGAGTCCTGCACACGATGCTCTACAATGAGCAGCAGAGACGATGCTTGCAATGAGCAGAGGTGATGATGATGGTGATGATGTGACATAGAGTGTCTCGTCCAAGTTTTTGCTGTACAGTTTTTAGATTTTCACATGAAGACACACACATACTCAACAGATGCGTTTATTAACTCTATGGTACCGTGACTATTTACTATTCATTAAGCGGAAGTGGATCATCATAAAGTCTTCATCCTCATCCTCTTCAGGTTGAATCAGAAGAGGAGGGGGAAGAGGGGGCGGAGGGTTGGTCTTGCTGTCTCGGGGTGGCAGAGGTGGAGGAGGTGGAGGACATACGGGGGAGGCAGGAGAGGTAGGCACACCCAGCGTGGCTTTATGGAATACATTGCCATTTCTCTCTGGCTTTTATTGATTTCTCATTTCTCTAAAAATGTTTCGATGCCATATCAATCCTTCATCCACCCTTTGCTTTAGTTTCTCTGCCAGTGTTATGGAAGGGTTTGTGTCCTGAAAGAAGTCCAAGGCAGCCTAGAGTAATCAGAACCCTTCTGCCAGATTGTCTAATGTTGATTTGTTTTCTGTCTCTTTTTTTATGTCTTCTTGCTCATCCTTTGGCACTTGTTGGAAATATTCTTCTTCATCAAGTCCTCTTTCATTAGTTCTTCTTCTGTGGTGTCTATTAGCTCTTGAATTTCTCCAAGATCTGTATCCTGAGACCCTTCAGTCCTCCATCTTTATTTTTTTCTTTTTTGCCATATTCACAATCACTTTTCTGATGTCTTTGCTTGGCTCTGTGGTCAATCCCCTGAAGCCACGCACAACATGTAGACACAATTTTCTCCAGCAGCAATTTATTATTTTGGGCTTGATGGCTTTCCCGGCTTTTTCTGAAACAATGATGGCATCTTCAATAATGGAATCCTTCCACTCTTTTATGATTTTTCTCTCTGTAGGGGTTCTCTTCCATAGTGTTGCCATTTCTTTCCATGAAGTAGACTGTGTAATCAGCCTTAATGGTCCCTGTGACCCCTGATGTAGAGGCTGAATTAAGACATTGGAGGCAAGTAGACCACTTGGCCTGGTCATTATCCAATAGCAAAAGAACTTTAAAAGGCAGTCCCTCCCCAGCAAGGTACTTCCTGACATCAGGGACAAAGCAATGGTGGAACCAATCCAGAAAAAGGGTGCTTGTTGTCCAGGCCTGTTTGTTGTACAATCAGAAGACTGGCAGCTGGTGTTAGTATCTTCCCTTCAAAACCCAGGGTTAACAGCTTTTTAGATCGGGGCAGTCCTGACCATAAACTCGCCTGTATTTGCACAAAACAATGGAGTTGCCATATCCCTTCCTGCCTTAAGCCCTGGGGCTTGCTTCTTTTCCTTACTAATAAAGGTCCTTCGTGGCTTCTTTTTTTCCGTCTCTCTCTCCAGAATCAGGCACTTTCGTCTGCATCAGAAACCCATTCAGGCAGATAACTCTTTCTCCTCAAGGATTTTCTTAATGGTGTCTGGGAAGTTGTCTGCAGCCTCTGGGTAGGCAGACACTGATTCTTCTATCTTGACTTTTTTTTAAAGCCAAAACTCTGAAATTATCAAACCATCCTTTGCTGGCATTAGATTCTCCAGCTTTATATCTTTCGCCTTCCTTTGGTTTTGAGTGGTCATATAACGACTTTGCTTTTTTTTTTTTTTTTTTGAATCACGTTAAAGTCTGTAAGTATGACTTTCTTACAGCAATCCTGCACCCATGTAGAAGCTGCACTTTCATAATGAGATAAAATGGTATTTCACAACTTGTGTGAGGTTTTCCACACCTGCCAGTGTAGCGGCAGGAATGGCTTTGTGAATTCCCTTTTCCTCTTTTTACAATGGTCCTCAAACTGGATTTATGTATTTTGATAAGGTGGGAAGCCATAGCTGCAGTCCTCTATCTACTGTACATATCAAGTAATTCAACATTTTCTTGCAATGTCATGACTTTTCTCTGCTTCCTGGGAGCACCTCCAACATCACCGGTGGCACCTTGTATGGGTCCCACGGTGCTATTCACCGTTTATGATATTGCACAAAACACAATGAAAATATGCACTAGACCCAAGAGAGATCACTTTTTACTGTGCCATGCAATCTATTGGAGAGATGAATTGTCACAGGGAGCTATTTAGCATCACAAGGCATTCTAAGCAGAAACAACACCTGAGCTCACTGTAATAGCAACAGGATGTTGCTGCAAAATTATTACAGTGGTTCAATATGCATTATGGGTCATTTCTATGCAGTTATGATTTAATGCAGCATCTTTACATTTGTTTACATTTCTCTGGGCTGCAAATGTATGGTTTGTGAGTGTTTGTGTGCATTAGTTTTGATATATTTTAACTTTTTATAATAGATTTGTGTAGATTTTATGCTAGTAAATGATAAAATAGATTAGTATCTACATGTATTTTATGCACCATGACGTTCCTAACATTTTCTCTCCAGAATCAGGCACTCTCATCTGCATTAAAAACCTTCACAGGCCGATATTCTTTCTCCTCAATGATTTTCTTAATGGTGTCTGGGATGAGGCTGTCTGCTGCCTTTTGGTTGGCAGAAGCTGCTTCTCCTGCTTTTGATATTTCTAGGCTACGTGGTTCATCTATGAGTTGTTTCAAATTGTTCCAAATCTCCCCAAAGTTTTCTAATGTACTTATTAGGGCAAAAAACAAAAACAAAACAAAACAAAAAAACAGCTATGTATGAGTGGACCCGAAAAGTTCAAACTCATGTCATTCAAGAGTCGAACTGTGTTTTCATCTCATGATTGGGAATCTGTGGAAGCAGAGGGCGGACTTAAGTTATACATGGGTTAACACCCTGGCATCCCAAAGTCAACTGTAATTGGAATCGCTAAGAAAGCCCTGTTTATTCAGTTCCTTCGGGGAATGGGTAGGATCTGGGAATTTGAAGGCGCAATTTCTGGGTCAAGTCGGGATCCCTACTGACTTGGGGTGAGAACATGCAGCATAACTGAGTATCCATTTCCTCATCTCTCAGGGAGACAGAAGATCAGAAAATTACCTACCTCCCAGAATTGTTGTGAGAAATATGTCAGTTAATAACATGTCAAATATTTAGCCAGTGCCTGGTACATAGTAAGCACTCACTGTATATCTGATACTACCACCGCGTATTCCAGGGATATTTATGAAGCGCCCGTATTTGCCAAGGCTTGTACCAAGTGTGAAGATTCAGTATGTTAAGCTTTTGTTCAGTGGCTGTTTCTGCACATGAGCCACTCACCTTCTCCAGCCTGATTTGTTTCCTTCTTAAAAATGAAATAAATGAAACTCAGTGGGTCATGGGCAATGGTCAGGCTTGCTTGGAGAAGCTAATATATTTTGGTTTTCTACAAAAGTTCAAACCCCTTCAATTCATTTTGTCAGACTCCTACCCATCTCTTTTCAGTATCAATCATTCTCTTTTTGTTCCTTCCAACTTGGTATTGCAGCAGGGAGCAGAAAGAGATCCAGCTGGGCAGGCTGACAAAGCTAGGACTGAGTCTGGGGTTTTCCTCTCACCAGGGGTGTGGCCTGGAGCAAGGCTCAGTCCTGAGCCTGAGCCTGCCCTCTCTAGACTGGGGAGCGGTCCTGTTAATTGCTTATTTTGAGCAACAGTAATAATGGCAGGTACTTAATAAATAGTATTTGTGATTAATTCAGGCAATTCACTAGCTAAATTATCTCAATCATCACATAATCATATTGTACCTTGCCATTTTACTAATATCTCTTATTATGTGTCTATTGATTTGAGTTCCTAGTTTCTTGAAGGCAGATTCTATTTTGGCATGTAAATTCTTGGTGACTAGAATAATTTTGGGTAACTTCATGGTCTAATTTAAATTGGTGTGAGTGACCCTCTTGGAATTAAAGAAAATTCAAAACTTTATTACTTCTTTCAAAATTGATTTTATTTTTTAAAAGGGGGGGGGAAACTTTAGGTCTAAGATTTAAATACCCTAGAAGAAAAAATGTATCCATAAACTCATTTGGCTTTATTCTCACTAAAGTATAAATGCCAATTGAGGAAAATGAAATAAAAATGAGAGTAATAATGTAGCCATCAGCTGCCCGCTCACCATGAGGCAGGCAGATTGCTAAGCAGTAAACCCTTGTTTAATTGTGTGGATATCATACATCAGTATAATTCACTGTAAGTCCAACGAGTGCCAGCTTCTTCCAGGCATATGGAGGCCCTGGTCGTGTGTCAATGAGTGAGCCATAGTTTGTGTTTGTAAATGGATGAAAGCAGGAAGCAAATAGAAATCCAACCCCTCCAAAATAATCTTACAATGAAATATTTACACGGAGGCCTCAATCAATGAGTTTTATTTCTATGTGTAAGAAACTCTGCAGTGTTGCAACAGCACAATCTCTGTTTCTCTCAAGTTCATAAAGTCAGATCATCTCCCCATTCTGTTTCTTCCTCATTTTTTCTCTGTTTGGAACTCAGGAGAAATGGGTAAAATAAAAGCACTTTTATAATGGGCTTTGTTCAGTGTTTTAGCCATGAACGTTTATCCTGTATGCATAAACTCATGGTGGAATTACATTAAAATAATACATCATCATTTTAAATGTTAATGTATAAATGGTTTTCTTAATGTAAGTTATTTTGTGGAAAGCTGAGTATATAGTCCTGGCATTTTGCTGGCTTGTTGGTTTCCAGGACTTGTTTATGGCTTTTCTCATCCTTCATAGCTACCAGTTGTTGAGCACTTATTATGTGTCAGGTTCTAGCATAACTGTTTTCTACATATACGGCCTTATTTAAGCATAACTTCTACTTTATAAAGTGCATACTGTTTTTCTGATGTTACCCATGAGAACACTGAGGCACAGAAAGCAGAAACTAATTTCCCAAAGTCACAAAGCTAGAAAATGGTTGAGTTCGCACATGAACTCAGATTTTATCTTCAGCTTGTCTCAAATTCCATAATCCTGGGCTCTTACAGTCTTATCATGAACATGCTTATACGTTGTTTACAATGCTTGATTTGTAAACTCAGGTTCAAAGATGATGGATATGCCTTCAAATTCACTTTTTGTTAGGGCACATGGACAAAACCAAGGGGGAGGGTGGAAGCAGGGGAGGGCAGGAGGTTTGGCTGGGGTCGGGGGAGTGATGGGGGAAAATACAGACAACTGTAATTGAACAATAATAAAATACTTTTTTTTAATTCACTTTTTGTTGTTCTGAGTGCAGTTTTTCTTTAAAGAGGGATTATCTTCACAGGAGGAAAGAAAATACTGGAAACATTTACATAAGTTTGATTTTGCCGACTGAGCTCTGTCCTTAATTAGAATTAGGGCAGTTACAGATTTTTAGTTAAGAGCCTGATTTAGGACAATTTTTAGTGTTGTGAGCAATCCTCCAAGTTACCCCAGTTCCTCTGAAATGACACCGAGGATCTTTGAAAGGAAGAACGTTGTACCTGGGGAAGGGCGTGCACCTTAATTTCAGCGTATTTGACCCTCCTCCTTCTCCTCCTTCCCCAGAGTCATCTGGCATCGTGCCGGAGTGGCAGGCTACCTGCAAGTGAAAGGAGGCTTTCTCGGTGTTCTCCGGGGGGTTATATTTTTATTCCAGACGCCCTGTTTGCATTCTTTGTATCAAGTGGTCATGGTTTATTTACAAGGTGGTTGCATGGGTTTGGGTTAGAAAAGTTCTTTGAAAATGCATCTCTGTAAAAAAATATTTTCATCCAAAACATGGAAAATCATTATTCTAATATTTACACAAAAATTCCAGGCAACAGAGATTTTTAGGCTCCTGTTGTTGTGCTGTTCTTATGGCATAATACATAGCAGTTATTAAATTATTATTATTTTTAGTGGGGATGGACATGGGAAGGACCATGATATGGTACTCTTAGCACCTGAAGTCTGCATGGTATACATTTCCATTAATGCATCAGTAAATGTAGGTAATAGAATCACCTTATATAGAGTCTTATGATATGCCAGTTCCCATCACACTCATTACTTATTCCACTTCAAAAGTAAAAGGGGGGCAAAATGCGTGGTATTTACTTCCCATTCACTGGGTGATCAACATGGGGTGACCAAGGGTACTAGCAATAGGGAGAGGGGAGTTTCAAAGTCCAGGGTCATCCTGTCCAGTTCCTCTCAGATGTTTGTAATTATCACCAAGTAAAATAATGTCTTTTACATGACAATGCAGCACATGCACTCACACACGAAGAGGCACAGTAACTGCAATGAGAGGTTTCAGAAGTTACCTTCACCCTCACTGTGTGCAATGTGCTCCGATCGCTTCCCGCCTCGTCCATCTGGTCCCATCCATTCCATTCCATTTTCATTCTAATTCAATCCCACTCCAGTCTGTCCATCTCTCTTTTTTAAGTCTCATCCTGGTGCATCGCTACATTGATTTCATGACCCATTCGTGGAGCATGAACTAGAATTTGAGAAACACTTTGTGTGGGTAATTAGAAGAGCTAAATAAAAGAGAATTAAATGATCACAGAAGTTTGAGTGAGTGTTTAGGATGGACAGATTAAAGGAGGCAGTTCCCTCAGGGAGGTAATGAAGGTCTGAACTAACCAGTACAAATCATGAGGGTCAACATTTATTGAAAAATTTCTTTTTGAATGCACTATGAAAAACTTAGTTTTGAGTCTGTTCTAATCATCTAAGCCTTTTAAAAATTGTACACATGTAGTAGGCATGATCTATTACCCTTGTTTTATATTGTAAGGGGTGAGGGAGGCTTCGAAAATATTTTCCCCAAGTCTATATAGACTTGAAATTGGCAAAGCCAGAATTTTGCACCCAGATTCGTGGGATGAGAACCTAAGCTCTCATTATTCCATTTCTAGCTCTTTCCCCACTCAAAGATATCGGAGTCCTCTATCGTGCAAAGCTCAGCACATTTTGTTACAGAGCAATAACGTGCATCCAAGGAGATGTCCGCAGTCTCTTCCAGATTTCTTAGGAGAGAGGCCATGGAAATATTCTAATATAAAAACATTTTAAATTTAGAATTCTGAGTTACTCAAGTTGTCAATTCCCTTGAAAATCAAACGCTAAACCTTCTGCAGTTCTGTTATTATGCCATTGTTCTACCAAGGTGGTTATTTTTTTCATTTGTTTAAAAATATAACAGTGTTTCACTTACGCACTCCAGAAACAGGTATTATTTCCTCTGCAGGTCTGTATTTAATGGCATCGTGCAGGATGACACAACAAATTGAATGTGCACTACAGTTTATAAACACAGCTCAGGCTGAGGGTCAGATCACACGGACAAATGCTAAGCACATGCATTGAACTTGGCCGTTTGCTCCCTGAATGGGCTGGCATGTCCTTAACAAAAGCACAGGTGTTACCAGCCTGCTTTTCCCTCTCAGGATTTACTGTGATGCTCAAGGAGGACATCCAACTTCTGTACCACATATTTACTGTTTCTCCTGACATTGTACAAAGTACTTGTTGACACAACGGCCCACTTGATTTTCTAGAGAAAAGGAAAGGCAGGCTGGGAGTTCACTGTCCTTAATGTAATCATATTCTTTAAACGTATACTTGGCAATCATAAGATGATGAGTTTGGGAGAACACTGAGAATGATTACTTTGAATCATTTGTTTACCTTGCAGGAAACATTTCACATAATTGCTTAGAGGAGAGTGTCTATTCCATGCCACTCTAGGGTAAATACAGTTTTTATTCAGTAATATTTATTAGTAACCTTTACAATTATTTCAAGATAATATCAGCCAATCTCATCAAAGCATGACTTTATTTCATAAGAAACCGTTATTTTAATTTTGAACAAAATTTTCTCATTCAAAGAAGGCTGGGTTTAGAACAAGACATATGGAGAGTTAAATGTAATTTCTGTCACCTGTAAATAGTGTAACCTTGGACAAGGTGTTTGAACTATCTGGGCCAAAGTGTCTTTATGTGAGAGATAGGGAAATAATAGTTAAAAGCAATATTGTTGATATTAAGTGAGATAATAAATCCTAAAAGAGTTCTTGGCTCAAGGTCAAGGCTCAGTAATGATTCATTTCTTTGTCTTTCTAAACATTGTGAACTCATATACAGAGAACTCCTGTACTTTTAAAGTTGATTCGAGAAAATTCAATGGTAAATAGATATTGCCACTTTACTCCACACATAAAGATATTTTATTACAGCATAGAGTTAGGAAATTGTTATTGTAATTGGAAGTGAAACATTTAGCTGCGTTTGGGGTGGTTGATAATTCTTGTAAAACATAATGTATCTCAACTTATATAAGAGATCTTATGTCAAAAACTGTGAGCTCTATTGGATAGTGTCCAATTTAGCTACCAAAGTTATTTTTCAAAAGTAATTCTCACTGTGTTATATATTCTTGTTCTGCTACATGAGTCAGGATAGATGGAAACATTTAGTTAAATTAAGTTTTTATCTCTATGCTGAAAGGCGGTTTATGGAGAATGATAACTAGAGTGTCTTTGTATTCAGCATGTATTGAATTGTCCACTGACTTTGAGAATATGTAGTACAACAGTTTTCAGCAACGAAAGGCAGAGTGGCTAAGGGGAGTTGATCCTTGTAAGTAACTGCATCCAGAATTCTGAGTGTGGACTGATGATAAAAAATAATCCATGGAAGGATAAGCAAGCCGATGAATGAATATTAATCGATTTAATTAAACTCAAATAAAACAAATTAATAGGTTGCATAGCAAGCAATTTACAAATAAGATACTAATAAATGAGATTGGATCAATATTTAACATGGCACAAAGGAATCTAAATAGGAGTATGGTGTGGCAAGAATGCAAATGATATTCTTGACATATTCTTCTTGCATGAAAAAAATGTATCAACTTTTCTTCAAAGTCGTTTTCCCTCTTTTTGAACACATTTGCAGGCTCACCTTTTGCTGGTGTAATGTTCTGACTGCACTGTGGCCTTAAGTGTGCTTTTCTGAATTATCAGCAAACGGGAGACACTGTGGTCTGGCCTAGTGGCTAGGGCAGGCGTCAGGAGCGGCAGAGCACATCACTGGTTCTTCATGCTTCTTGGGGTTCCGCCTCATAAATGATACTTAATATAAAATTGCCTTAAATCGGGTGATTCCTTAGAATCTCTGATGCAGGACTGTTGGAGAAGGAAAAAAACACTAAAAAATGTTGGAGAAGGAAAAAACACTAAAAAGTGTGAACATCTATGAGCAGAAACAAATGTTGGTGAGTAGTAGCATTTATTTATTGACTCAGTCGGTCATTCTACAAATATTTATGGAGCACCTGAAATCTGCAAAAGCAGTAAGATTCTCAAATCTGTGTGCAAGGTAAACATAAGAAGTTGTGCCTTACCAGACAGAGGGACTTATTTTCTCCTGGGATGGATCCCTCCCTGCCAGATAAAGATCACTATTTCTTTGGTTGAGTAGAAGACAAAGTCATCGGCTTGTCCTCTGGTGCCAAGAAGTAGACAAAACACCCATGATTAAAACCTAGAACTATCCCCCAGGACAAGAAGATGCTTACGTGGTACTCCAGAGGATGAGGTGACCAAGGTAAGCAGCGGTCTCTTCCCTCGCATGGCTGTCACTCTGTCATTCATCTATCGTGTGGAACGGTGGGTTGAGGAACCTGCCATATTTAAATCCTTTCCTCTCGATATCTTATTTTCTGTCTCTCCCTCTTTCTTTTTCTTTTTCTCCCTTCTTGACTTCTCTTAGTCATATATTTGTGTTTTTGTTTGTTGTTTACCTGGGCATGTAAAGATTCTGGGCTTTTGAAGCAGACATATCTTGGGTAGAATCCAGAACAAACCATGTTTCCTTAGTATAAACTGTAAGAAGCTATACATTAGTTACTGTGAATGAATAGGTTAACTTTTCTGACCTCAAAGATGTGCTAAAAATTTAACATTTTAACATTTTTAACATTTAACATTTTAACATTTTTAGCACATTGGGTTTTCTGGAAGAATTCTCAAGAATACGCATGCATCCCTCGCTTAGTGTTTGCCATTGAGTAGGCACAAGCGAATGGTGATCCACAGTCTGCAGCCTGTGATGATAAAGCAGATACAGGCAAACAAGGTAACACTGAGAAAAGAGTGGTACATTCTTTCGTGTATCCCCTGGATCATTTCCAAGGCTGGGAAGGAGCTAAAGAGGTGGTCATGGCAAACAATGGCAGCCATAGCAAGGGGAGAAGTGTGTGAAAGGCATGAAGACACCAGAGAATGGAGAACATTTATGGAACTGCAATTCTAAAGTAATAGTGGGCAGCCCTGGCTAGTGTAGCTCAGTGGATAGAGCACGGGCCTGTGAAGCAAAGGGTCACTGGTTCAATTCCCAGTCAGGGCACATGCCTGGGTTGCAAGCTGGGTCCCCATTTGGGGCCATGTGAGAGGCAACCACACATTGATGTTTCTCTACCTCTCTTTCTCCCTCCCTTCCCCTCTCTCTAAAAATAAGTAAATAAAATATTTAAAAAAAAATAAAGTAATAGTGGGCAGAGGAGTTAAGCAAGAGTGTATAGTAAAGGGGCTAAACTCTGCACGGTCTTTAGATTGACATTTGAGAGCGATTCCTGTTACTCTCCTTGCTAGAGTCAAATGTTCTCCGAGCCTGGCCAATTGCTTGGGCTGAAGTCCCGAAGTAGCATCCCACAGAGCACATTCAAGGCACAACAGGTAAACTCCTTTCAGCTAAAGAGGTTTGTTAGTGCGCAATGCAGGTTATAACTAGAAAGGTAAGACGGCATTAATTTATGGGGTAGAATTTCTTAAACTGAAGAAAAATAGGCAAAGCCTCAGTCTGGGTGTTAAACTGATTGATATTTTTAATAAAGTTAACCGTAAAGCTAATATTTTAGAAAAATATGCTCGGTAAATAATTTTATTGCTATTATCAAAATCATTGAATAAAAATGAAGCAATTCTAAAGTAAAAATAAAACACAATAGCATTTTAATTGACCTAATTAAGCCCACATGGTTAAAACCTGAAGTGTTTCAACTCAGTATAATCTTTGAAGAAATTAGTATATTAATTTTAACATAATTATAATCATAACACTTCAAAGGTTATGAATCCAAGGGTCAGATAAATGTATTATAAAGAGAATAATAATTTGATAAACTGAATAATTAAAATTAAATAACTTTGTAATCTTCTAGAAATTTTTACATTTTGATAAATTACTACTCAAAGACTTATATTTCACTTCTGAGATATTTCCAGCTTTGAGCTACATTTCAAGTAATTCTGAGTCATTAAACAATTTAGGATGTTGGTTTTTTTAGTCAGTGCACAAAGCAAGTCTAATGTTTCTACTTCGCTATGCATACTTTTGAAAGCTTTTGGATTGTTTTCAGCCAGGGGACATCCATAACCTAACACAATAGAACAGTTTCTGTGAGAGGCACAGTCTAAAATTTCAGTGGTTTAATCAAATATAAGTTTATTTTCATGCTTGTCTATAGGACAAAAGCACATCCCCAAGGAGATTGCTCTCCTCCAAGTGATGGCTCAGGGACCCACTCTCCTTCTGTGTCATGGCTCCACCACCATCTTCTGTAAGTGACTGTCAAGGTCATTGCAGAGGTCCCCTGCATTGCATGCACAAATTTGTGTGAGCCTCTCTGAAAGCGTCATAGGTCATATCCACTCATATTCTCCTGTCCAGAACTCAGGCGTGGGGCCACAGCCAGAGATCTGGTAAGTGCCCGCTAGCCCCAGGCACAGAAGGAAGTAAAGGCAGGGCACGGCGAGGAGCTTCCCATCACCAGCTACTCATTCTGAGGAAAGGAGTTCAAGTACATGGAGCTTACTGATAGGCATGTCTGCTCACATGACTTCAGTTAATTTTCACTGCAAACTTACAAAGCAGGTTAACAGTTCAAAGACCCGTTTAGCGAAGGTTATTTCAATGTTTCAAAACCAGAATCCAGTTTCGGACCTATCAGATTGTTTCATCTTGAGGTTTAGTATCAGCATGGGTCTGGTGGCCCAGCACTCCTGATCCACACCCCGAGCTCTGCCGTTTACTAGTTGTGTGACACTGTATATGTTAAATCATTCATCTAAGCTTTAACATTTTTACTGACAAACTTAGACTATTCATTTTTATTGTCTGTTTTTCCTGGCACAAACTCAATGCTCACTAATTGACAGATAGAACTTATTTTTTTTCTTTACAATTGTATCATTTGTGATGTCTTTCATGCTATCAAACCCACTTGTACCTATTCTTTAATTAACTAATGAAATAAATTTGGCTTGTTATCAATTATGACATAAGGAGACTATAATATAAAATGTGCATTCAATATTTGACAATGAGTATCAGCCAAGGGTAGTGAGTCTAGCCATTCTTTGAATGTAGTTCCTTGTGGAGGTGATAATTAAATTGTGTACATGATAGAAAACTTGTGCCTGCATAACTGTTAAGTAAGCTGCAGTGGGGGGAAAGTCCTGGCTGGTGTGGCTCAGTGGATTGAGTGCTGGCTTGTGATCCAAAAGGTTACTGGTTCAATTCCCAGTCAGGGCACACAACAGGGTTGTGGGCCAAAAGGCAACCCATCAATGTTTCTCTCACATATTGATGTTTCTCTATCTCTCTTTTTTCTCATTTCTACTCTTTCTAAAAAATAAATAAATACAATATTTAATTTTTTAAAAGGTAAGGTATTAGACATTATTCTCTTTTAAAAGCCAGATTGTTCCTTAGATATGAGAAGCTACAGGGAGAAATATTTTTCTTTTTATGTTCTTGAAAATATGACCCCTAGTATAGAAATATTCATTTTCATTCAAAACAGAATAAGTGATTTTCATCTGACCCTGCCTATCTGAAAACTTCCAAATCATCCTGGGCTTCTAATTCAACAAGTATTATACCCTTAGCCTCTCAGATATTTATTTCTACTTACTTTGAGTGGCTCCTAATCCAAGACCCCTGGCTTCCAAACTGTCCCCTCCATGACTCACCTCCCCATAGTGAGCTGGAGGGTAATACCAGCCCTACACAGGTGCCCGACTAAGTATAAAGTGATTGTGCAGTGTTTATCCAAGGGTTCTGCACAAAGGATACTTTAGATTATTCTAGAAGGTACGTAGACAAACTTTTAACAAATAGTCATAGTTAATGGCATGCACACATTGTATCATTCCATTAGCCCATGGAAAGTGTTCCTTACAGCAAATCTAAGTAAAGAGTGAATTGATATCCAATATATTTAAAGACAGTTGTTAGGTTAATAATAGTAAAGATAATATACAGGTTTTCGGAAATAGCAAAACTTTAAGGCAGAAACATTGGAAAGGTTGAAGTAAGGCAAACCTAGGGAGAATGGATAGACTAGACATAAAGGTGCACTCTGTTTTAGAGGTGCTTCTTTTTTATTTCATCCTCAAGTCTTGTCTTCTTTCATTCTCTATTTTATTTAGTCCCTCCAGTACATATTCTGCCTTAGACCCCTGGTTTGAATGTCCACCTTCAACAACGAAAGACAATCAGTGTTCTTCAAATAGTGTTTCTTCTTTCTCTCATTTTTCAACCCCTACTAGGATTACAGAATTTTATTTATAGTCCCGTTTAAATTAAAGGCTACCAGGAGTCTCCTAAAAGTGCATAAGGATTCTGTTCCCTCAGAAGGAAATCATCTTCTTTTGAAATGTCCATGAAACATTGGTGAGATTGGCCATTTTGAGACCCACAAAAAACCTCAGTAGATTATCTACATAAAGAATGTATACAACACTTTCATCTTCACACAGTAAAGCTCAGCATTGAAAACAAAACTGGAAAGTAAAAAGCCAGTATAACCTGGACATTTTTAAATCTCTTTCTAAAGAAACATTCATCAAAATGGGAATAAAAAACAAAATTGTTGCATAGAATTCCATTGTGTGAATGCAGCAGAAAGAAAGGAGCTCCTACCCTTTGTGAGAGCATGGATGGAACCTGAGAGCATTATATGAAGTGAAATAAGCCAGGCAGTGAAAGACAGATACCATATGATCTCACCTTTAACAGGAACCTAATCAACAAAACAATCAAACAAACAAAATATAACCAAAGACACTGAACTAGAAAACAGGTTGACAGTGACCAGAGGGGAGGGGGGAGGGAATTTCAGGGGAAAAAGGGAAAGGGTTAACAAGGACAAGTATAAAGGACATATGGACAAAAACTAGAGGGGGGTGAACATGGGAGGGAGGTGGGGAGCGCTGAGGGGGTGGGCTGGGATGGGAGTAAAAGAAAACTGTACTTGAACAACAATTAAAATAAAAAGTAAATAGATAAAATCTTTAAAAAAACAAAAGAAAACAAAATTGTTAGCTTCTAGCAAATTGTAATTTTAAAGATACAAAATGTACCTTATCATCAAGTTTAAGAAAACATCAGTTGTGTGGTGCATGGTTATTTTATGTTCATTAAGAACATTCCTGCCAATAAACTATGACTCAGCTCTTTTTAGTTTTCCTTAGAGTTTTCATCCACCTTGCCACCAAGTGCACCAGGACGTCGAATTCTATAAGAGCCCCCCCGTATTATCTCCAGAATGTTCTCCTAAGCCACTGACACCTGTTTTAAAAAGTTTTGATGGTAGTGCTTTCTTGATCTTCTCAGAAAGTCTGCTTTGAGCCATTTCGGATTGATAAAATGAAAACATTCGAAGCAGTGACTAAACTAAGCTCTCACAGTAGCAATCACGCACGCACTCCACCTTAGGGGTAGCAGCAGGGACATCATGGCTGGGACTGTGCAGGCTCCCATGGTGAGTGGGTGGCAGCAAGGCAAGGCTGCAACCTGCCTGGTGACCATGGCAATCTGGTCAAAAAGGAGCTGAGCGCACTCACAGGTGCCCGTGCTCTCCCTTTGGCCCAGGCATCTCTAGACTCGAAGATGCATTACATGAAGAAATGGGCTCAGTAATTGTGCCTCAGAATTGATGAAACATGGATTTAGATAGTATGGCACCCAAACGAGGCATCGCATGCAGGGAAATGCATGGGCTTAAGTACTTCAATTAATAAAATGTGAAAAATTCAATGAATTAAGCATCTAGGCTCAAAATACTAAAAAAGGAAACAAAGTAAACCTAAGAAAAGATGGATGGATTTTAATAGAAAAAAATCAATGATTTAGAAATCAGAAAAACAGTAGAACTAACATAAATGCAGAAGGTAATATGTATATAAAATACTTAAGGGAGAAAAGGGGCAGCATGAAGACAGAAAATGAAAAGTAATCGGGAGAGATAGCCCTTGACAAAGGAGAAATTAAATGGAATTCAGTTTCCCTCTGTTGCCGAGATAATTAATTCATGCTAGTTCACAAGAGTTTTGTATGGAAACTAATACAATAATGAATAAGCAACAACAAGAATAAACTGTCTCATGCACTCACAGTTGGAAACCTCCTTTGGCCCACCCTGTGTTCAGAAGTCAGGGGCCTGTGCCAGGCACACAGACCACGTTCTGTTCAGGGCAGTTACTGCTGCTGCTGCTAACGTAAGTGTGGTATCACTATTACTGCTACTCCTGCTGCCATTACTACTAGTATTAACATTGCTAACTCGAATACACCTGAAGACTATCCCTCCCATTATTGACACAACTAGACAGTTGGGCGTTAGCAACTTGATCTGGGTGTTCTGAGGTGGTTGCCTAATCCTGCTGGAGAAGTCAGGGAAGGTTTTCTCAAGAGACAAAGACTAACCTGAATTCTGGAGCACAACCAGGAAGTGGGGAGAGGTAAAGAGAGCAGTGTAAGGACTCAGAGGGATGAGAGATTTTAATACATCTTCAACACTGCTCTTACATAAAAAAAAAGCATGGGGGCAGTTAACAGGAGGATGATAAGAAATGAAGCGAATGCATGAATAAGGATGCAGGCACCCGTATTTTGCCGTGTACAGCGCGCACCCATGTTTTTGTGCACATTTTACATGGGATGATTGTACCCATTATTATGTCCATGGTAGGCAATCATTGTACCCACATATAATGTGCATCCTGATTTTTCCCTCAAAAATTTGGGCAAAAAAGTGCTTGTTATACATGACAAAATACGGTAAGACACTAAGACCCATTCTGACAATTGTTTTTAAGATATTATTTATTTTTAGAAAGGGAAGAGGAGGGAGAAAGATAGGGAGAGAAATATCAATGTGTGGTTACCTCTCGCACGCTCCGTACTGAGGACCTGGCCTGCAACCCAGGCGTGTGCCCTGACTGGGAATCGGACTGGAGATCTTTCGGTTCACAAACTGGCATTCAATCCACTGAGCCACACAAGCCAGTATGATGAAGTTATTTTTATTGATTTATCTACATGATATCCTACACAATATTTTAAAATAACATGCCCTGATGATTACTGATGTTGAGCATCTTTTCATGTGTCTATGGGCCATTTGTATGTTTTCTTTGGAGAAGTGTCTATTCAGGTCCTTTGCCTTTTTTTAATTGGATTTTTTTTAGTGCTGAGTTTTATAAATTCTTTATAAAATTTGGATATTAACCCTTTATCAGATGTATCAGCAAATATGTTCTCCCATTCAGTGGGTTGTCTTTTCATTTTGTGGATGGTTTCCTTTGCTGTGCAAAAAATTTTTAGTTTGATGAAGTCCCATTAGTTCATTTTTTATTTTTGTTTCCCTTGCCCAAGGAGATATGGCAGAAAAATATTGCTATGATATGTGGAATCTAATGAACAAAATGAACTAACAAGCACAATCGAGAAAGACTTATGGATCGAGAGCAGGTTGACAGTTGTTGGGGGGTGGGGTTGGGGATGCTGGGAGGTGGATCGAGCAAAGAAAAGAGAGAAACTCATGGACGCAGACAAGAGCATGGTGATTGCTGGGGGAGGGGAGCAGGGTATGCATGGGATGAATGGTGATGGATGGGGACTTGAGCTGGGGTGGTGAGTATACCATACAGTGTACGGATCATGTGTTGTCGAATTGTGCACCTGACACCTGTATAACTTTGTTAACCACTGCCACCTCCATAAATTCACTAAAGTGGAAAAAATTCATAACTGTTAGAAAAATAAAAATAAAAAATAGTATGCCCGGGGTTTGTGCTTTACATTTCTTTTGCCCTAGAGTTTGAACGCATTACAGGATAAATCAAAAAGGCCATGGTAAATTTACTTTAAACGCTTCAGGCAGAACAAACCAAGGTTTGCTGATATAGCTAACAAAAGAAAAAAAGCAGCAAATTATGTTAAAATAAGAGATTCTTACTAGTCATAACACATCACACTGCCAAAACATGTACTTGCCAGAAATTTTGACAAGTAGCAGACTCTTGTATAAGTAGATGGAGTTCTTTAGAGTCCAAGCATGTGCGTTAAGTCATCTGGCTATTTCAGATAGAAGAATCACTAGCAATCAAGATGGAAGGCATGGAACTTTGTTATAGCAATTACTAATTCAGACAGTTCCCGATTCAAATTCTCTTTCCAGATCTTATTTTTTATAATATAAGTATGTATGCTTATGTATCTCTAAAATATCTTCGTTTTAGGAAATTTTACCTAAGGTTCAGTTTCTGCATCAATGAAATAGTGCACAATATGTATACTATAAATCTGATGTGTTAATGAAGTATCAATAGAAGCAAAACACTCAGCAAAGTGCTGGATAGACATTAGGATTGTTATAATTGCTTCTCTTTTTCTAAATCATTTTGCATTTGTGTAGACACTCCCCATTAAATCTTAAACATCCCAGAGTCTACAAGATCTGGATTTTATTTCAGTGCAATTAAAACTCTTGTGCCCCTAGGTACCTGCCTACTCAGGTCAGTAAGTGACCCTTCTGTAAGGCCGATGGTTTTTTATTTAACCTGCCTGCTCCACTCTACCTCTCTCCTCCCACATTCTGCAGGGAAACCAGTGGATATGTGCTTCTGCTGATAAAATATCTTGGCCAGAAAATTCCAGTGTACCTGCTGCTGATTTATGTGGAGGTTTTGACTACTGCATTTGTGTGTGTAAGGTAAAGAACCAAAATATTAAGGCCTAGGATATGGAGCAACTGCTGCCCCTCCCTGAGCTAGACTCCCCTTCCTGTAAACACCTGTGGTCAGATTGGCACGGGTGTGCAGGCACACCGGTAATTTCCACATACGCCGAAACAGCTGGGGCTGCTGTCTCCCAGGCGCATCCTCTAGGAGCCCCTTCCTGTCCACTCCTGGCAGCTGCTCCTGTCAGTGAACTTTGTATCACCCCATTCTCATCACCATCCTTCAGCCTGTCATCTCAGAGGACTGTGACAGCCCTTAAAAAGCGAGAAGAAGAAGAAGTAATGCTCAGAGGGGATTACAAATGAGCCGAGCTCAGAACTTGGAGCGATGCTTCATTTTGCCAGGTGGTATTTGAAGCTTGAAATGACCTTGCTGCCTAGAGTAACTTGAAAGAATGTGTGAGTGTGGGTGACTTTGCTGAGATGTAGCAGAGTGTAATGATTAAGAGAAAGGGATTTGGAGTTCAACTTGGGTTTGAATTCATTCAAGTCTAGCCACTGATAATCAAGATGAATGTGTCCAAATATTGTATCATCTCTGATCTTCAGTTCTTCCTACATGAAATGGGGGTCGTAATACCTGCTCCATAGTGTTGTCTGGACGGTTTGATTGATGTAAGGAAAGTGCTCCACTTCTGTCACATAACAGAGCTGGATAAACAATATAATAGTGATGACAATGAGGTGATGGTCCTGTTAATAATAATAAAATGATGTGATGTTTAGGGAAAGTAAATCTGTTCCATAAAAATCTCTAAAAAAATGCTGCTAATCCTCTGATGGAAATGCAGGCCCATTTTCAAGAACCACGGATGATTACCCACGGGTTATTGGCCTGTATTCATTTCCCTCTTTCTGGTGACTCGGGCTACATAGAACACAGTTCTGGGCTCTGCCTTTTCCTTTTAGTGTCATTTCCTATTGTTCCCTATTGCATACTTGATGCTCAAGTGTCTTGAGAACCTTAACAGATTTTGTTGAAGTTTGTACTCACTTGCTAAGGGTGCCATAACAAAGCACCACGAAATGGGTGGCTTAAATGACAGGAATTTATTGTCTTGGAGTTTGGGGTTCTGGAGGTCTGTGATCGAGATGTCAGCAGATTTTGTTCCATCTGGGGACCATACAAAGAATCTGTTCAACCTCTTCCTTATTGTGGTGTTTTGCTTGCTATCTTTGATATTTATTGGCATGTGGAAGTATCACCCAGATCTCTGTACCTGTGTATGTGTGCATGTATGTGTGTCTAAATTTTTCCTTTGTACAAGGACACCAGTTGTATTGGATTAGGGCCTCTCTCTATTGCAAGATAACTTTGTCTTAATTAATTATGAGTGGAACAATCCTATGTCCAAATGAAGTCACATTCTGAAGTGCTGGAGGTTAGGACTTCAGTATATACATTGGGAAGGAGCACCATTTGACCCATAACAAAGTTGCTTCTAAAAAAGTTGAAACCATTACTATCCAACTCACTCACCTATCATATTATAATACCATTTGAATTATATTTCCTCCTAGGAACCTTAGTTTCAAAGTATTCTAATACTGTTTTTCATTCACGGCTCTGTCCCTGGAACACCTCATCATGGTGGAACATTTGTTGACTAGAAAGCTTCCTAGCAGCCCTTCTTATGGCTATAATGCACATTACTTATTAACAAGTACTAGTTTGTCTTCCCTTCCAGTATATAAACTGTTTAGAAGTAAATATGATGTGTTTCTTGCCTACTGGGACCTGAAAAAATATGGGGTTTTGAGATACCCCATGACCAACCCCTCCAGTTTCTGTGATAGAGTGCTCATTTCTCGTGATACTCACCTTTGTTCTGAATGCAAATGTAACTTCTTTCCTCACCCGTGTTTAGTTTATATGAGACAATGGGAGCATGGTAAAAAGCACTGTCGCTAGGGTTATATCCTCTAACCTATGGTCTCCCCTATTAGGCTTGGTTGGACACATAGGAAAATAACATCAATGTTAAATTTGTATCATGTATACTAAGATCTGAGAGGTAGGCTGAATCAAACTGATACAGAGGACCTGAGATCCTTCTTTCTTTTTGCTCTATAAGGATTAATGCATATTTCTGTTCTTGAGTTTTGGCCCTTAAAGATACAGCACAAAAACAGGGAAGAGGAAAGGGGGAGGTAGGGCAAGAGGGCTCCCTTTCCACATAGGTCAAAACCCCTTTGCGGAGTTTCCATAGATGTCCCACCCAAAGAGTTCTCTTTATATTTCATTGGTCACTCCTAGTTTAATGAGAGAATCAAAAAGATTGGGCACCTTCCTAATCTTAATGAAATGACAGTGTGTTCTTAAAGTAGAAGCAGGAATAGGTATCAGATAGGTAGCTATCTACTTCTGCCACAGTGATAATAGGAGATAGTTAATAAATGTTTGTTGTCAATAAGTGCATTTTTAACATTTGATTTCTAAGAGTTGTAACAGGGGTTGTCAGTTTTCTATATTGATAGTCCTCATGGAATTAAGGATGTCTTTGGCAGTGAGCCTGGCAGTCCTTATTGATTTGCACAAATCTATCATTACACCATATAGAGATACTTTGATGCATGATCCTTTGAAATTTTTCTTCATGTTCTATGCTTCTGTGAGGATGCATTTGTGGATTCTTTGCTGTTTCAGTTAGAAAATCTGATACTACCCCAGCAGCCAATGTCTGCCTGTTTTCTAAGCAAACCTAAATCTCTTAATCCACCTAAAAATGGGGGATCTACATATCCAACTCACTGGCTTGTCTGGATGATCAGCAAGAAAAATAATTCAAGATCTTTATTGCACAAGTTACGTTACATATCTTGCTAAACATGGCTAATACCAGTGTAATCGGATGACTATTTCACTGCAGAGTTGACTAGTAAGAGCTATCATATATTTAATTGTGGAACACTAATTAAATCCTAACATGACAGAATTCTACCAGTTGGCATTTGGGTAAAACTTACATTAAATAAATTTAAAACAAAACGATGACCTTCCTTATTTTATTTATTTGTTTATTTATTTATTTTACTAAGATGCATTGGACTAGGGGCCAGGAAAGAGTGAGAAGAAGACTAATCTAACTCCCAATAATGACATAGTCCCAACTTTTCACATCTCTTGGTTCCACTCTGTATTTCATTATAGGCCTCCTTTCTAAGACTAGAAACCTTCATGTTCATTTCTTTTCTTGCCTCATATCCAGTCCCCAACCTGTGTTCCATCCCCAAGTATCTCTCAGAGTTGCCTCTTTCTCCTTATCTCCACTCTCTTGGATCAACCCATCCATTGCCTTTTGTCTAGAAACTGTGACCCTGGTGTCCTAGTTACTCTCCTTGCCATCAGTCTGTCCCAGACCAATCCATCTTCACACTGTTGCCAACATTAACTTAAAACTACTTCTTGGGTCTTCCCGGTCTGTATATTGGGGAACAAGAGACCCCTCACAGCCCAGAGATCAACTATGTCTATCACCTCGTTTCTTTCCCCTCCCCTCCAGGTGACTGCTGCTGCAATGATTCCCACCTAATGCTTTTTTAAAATTCTGTTTCCTTAAAATTCTGTGCTCGCTCCCATGTCCTTGTTTATCAAGAACTATTTCAGAGTATCCCAACCGCTTAGTGCCAGCTGGTAGAGAAATACTACTTGGATATCCAGACTCACCTGGAAGCTTTCATTAATCTGCCTGGACAGAATTAGTCACCGGTTTTCCTCCTGCTCCTATACCATTTTGTATTCCAATAACCTCTGTAGAGTTCTGTCCACCCCATCTGTCCTGTGAGCTTCTTAAGGGCAGGGGCTTTATCTTACTCATCTTTTTATATCCTTTCCCCTCGCTAGTACCCAGTGCAGTACCTGACACATAAGGTACATTTTAAATTATTACTGAATGGCTGTGAAACCATAATGAAAGTTGTTATACAAATCAGTGCTTTAGGTGCCTATGATAAGAGACAGGATATGGACATGAAATATGAACAGCCATATCACACACATAGTTGTCATTTCGGAGTACTTATAAGTCAGGTCCATGGCTAAGCAGTTCACATTCTTATATTTATGGAGGCTTTAAATTGGTCTATGGTGTTTTTATCTCCATTTTATACCACTTGCCTCAGGTCACACGGCTAATAAGTATTGGGTTGATCAAGAAGTCTGTATTGTATTTTCTGTAAAATAAAAGACGTTTTTTATTTTCACCAATAACTTTATTGATTTGGATGTGTTGAGTGTGTTGGCTATACCCACATGGCACACCGTTGATTGTTCTCAATGTCTCAGTTTGATCACTGTCAACTTCAACTGGTCTATCAGATGGTGGAGCATCGTCCAATGAGAAATCTCCAGCACAAAACTTCTCAAACCACTTTTGACACATTTGATCAGTCACAGCACCTGCTCCATACACTGCATAGATCTATTTTTTGTTTTTGTTTTGGCATTTCAGTTGTGTTGTTGCCTTTCTTGAAATAATAAAGCATACTACACCAAAAATGTTACATATTTCCTTCCATTTGTAATATTGAAATGGCTACACAAAAATAAGCCAATTTTAATAAGTTTTTTTAAGTGCACACTGATAAGACAGCTGCCACACACAATCTAACAAAATTGTTTCAAATGAAGTTAAAGACAACTAAGCACTCCTAGAACCACCTTATGGGAAAAACCAAATGAACTTTTTGGCCAACCCAACGGCATTATGATTTTTCTCTACATTTGTTTGAATTAAAGCTTCATGAATATGCTCTGGTGCCAGGTGTGGGAATGAGCAGGAATCTTTGCATGGGAAGGGCAGATGGAGGACATCCCCCCAAACCAATATTCTAGAGGGTCGTGAAAGGGAGTCATATGCTCATCCTCCCCCCAGATGTGTGTTTTTCCACTGAAATTAAATATCAAGTCTTTTGAGGGGTAGGTCGTGGAGGGCTGAATAGGCATATGCGAGCCCTCATTTCTGAATAAATCTACTGGGACGGGTTCACTCTGGTCAGCTTGCTACTTCTCATTTGTGAGGAAGTGTCTCATCTCTGCATTCATCAACTGGCCACATGCAATATCCATGTAAAAATGTTATCAGACAGGAAAATAAAATGAATCCCAGTCTACTTGCCAAAGAGCATAATGAGCATGGAGTGTAGTGGAGAGGCATGGTTTGGGATTCAAGAAATCCTCTATGTACTTTTCCGTTGTTAATCGATAAATGAGTAAACTGACAATAACACATCACAAAATTAAAGTACTAGATGAAAAAAACTTAATGTCTTAGCTACATTACTTGTTCAGTAAAGGCTACTTAATTATTCTATTGGTTCTTTTCCTCATTCTCCTCCTACTTTTTTTCCCCAAAAGCTCTAGGTCCTACCCTGTGCTGACTAAGGAGGTAACATACACACTGTGTGGTTACCACAGGCCATAAGGAGTCCTATCCCTTGCAACCCACGAGCCCTGCCCTCACCTGCCATGTTTCTTCTCATCCGAGATCCTGGTGTGCGTAGTTCCCAAGTCCCATTTCAAAGAGTCTTTGTTCTTCTCTTCTCATCCCTCTCTCCTGGTCAAAATTATCTTTCCTCTGCTCCATAGCAAATGATGCATGAGGCCATCCTTAATTTAGTATTCTCAATTTGAATGTCATAAGATACAGAGGTTAAGCAATATTCCAAACTTCATACAGCAAGTAGTTACAGATCTTAAGTAGAAATTAGATTTCTAAGATTCTCTATCCAATTCATATTCCATTCTTCTATTTGGCCAAACTGGAGAAATACATCAAACATGTAAAAAGTACAAAACATTAATTTGATGGAAGTCATGTTTAGTTTTTATCAATGTATGATATTTTGATCCCTCTACCAATATATATTAATATATTTGTGGGAAAATACATCTGTCATTAAAAAACTAATAAACATTAGCATTGCAAAATAATGGCACTACTAAAACCTACCCTTTGGGGTAAAACTGGTTATTTATCTCTATTGGATCAAACATATCTAAAATATTAGACCGACCAACAGAGAAGTAAGGTCTTTAAAACCCAGTAAAATCTAGCTGACATTAATGAGAAATTACAATTTCAAATGCATTACCCTTGTAAGATAAATCAAAGGTAACCGTAATTAAGATAATTGCAAGAGATATTTTGGGTTCTGTGTATTTGCACAAGTGTTGAAAGGTGGAATATAAATGTGAAAGTATTTTTGTTCCCTTTGGTATCTTGAACTTGAATAATTTTTAGACCAAAACATTTTTTCATAGTGAGTGAAAGCTGAAATTTGTTGATGTAATCTTATCTGTATGTACACATATTCTCAGATTTTAAAACACAATGCTGATTAAATAGAGGTTGCTATTGTTGGTACATAAAATACAAAGTTCACGACATGATTTTTTCTTTTACTGTCTTTTTGTTTTGGTCAGGAAGTTTTCTTATTTCTATTTGATACATAATAAAATGTGATTTATTATTTGGTTCTGATATTAAAAGTTATCAAGGGATAACAGGAACAAGTATAAAGGACACATGGACAAAAATGAAGGGGGGTGGAAATGGGAGGGAGGTGGGGAGCACTGGGGGGGTGGACTGGGATGGGAGTAAAAGACAGAAAACTGTACTTGAATAACAATTAAAATAAAATTTAAAAAAATAAAAGTTATCAATTCATTTTCAAATCTCCAAATATTCCATGTCATTTGATTGGAGGAACTCAGGCATGGAAGTTTACTGGAGGCAAACAATGAACACTTGTAGAAGGGATTTTACAAGCTCTGCAGAGAGACGCAGAGGAGCCCCTCAGGTATAATGCGCACATACATTCATTCCTGGTAGTGGCTCTTCCATGTCGCTGGTAAGTGGCTTATCCACCTCTGTAAATTAAATGTCAGTGACACCCACTTAAACTCTGATCGTTCATTCTGAGTCTTCTAAAATTGCTTATACTCTTTAATAGTGCTTTGACAGTCCTGTGTTCCAGGGTTCAGCAACTTCTCAAAGTAAGTACATTAAAACATCAGCTTATTTCCTTTGCCTACAAAAATGACTCCTCCATAGTTGTTTTTTGTGGTGAATGAGCTAGCTACTAGTATTACATAAAAAGGCAGAAAGGGAGATAGAAAGAAATAGAAAAAAGGGACTTTTTTTAGTCATATGTCCACAGTAGATGACCAGAGGAATTTTCACTAAATTGGATAGTTTCAGGAAAATCTCAGGATTCTGTCACACTGTCCAAGCTGTAATTGCATGTTCACACCTAAATTAATTATTGTCCTAGAGTTCTCATTAAGCAGCCTTGGGTCACGTGATCACTCCTCCAGCCAAGGGACAGGGTCTTCCTCGTAAACGAACAGCATGGAGGTCAGTGTGGTGTGTCAAAGAGCAAGGGAGGGCTCTGTAATTTCAAAAGAGTGATCTGAGGCCTTGTAGTGAGGCCACTATTAAGGGTTAATGATGTAACTAACATATGTGAAATGTTTCATAGCACTCCTGGTATGTAGCAAATGTTCTGTTAATGACATCCATCGTAACCCTTTCTTTTATAATGACAGTACGTAACACTATCGCTGTAACATTTTTGGTCTGGTGTTCCTGGTGGAAGACACAAGGTGCATCAAACTGGCTCACTGCCCCAAACGAGGAAAACCAGGGGGAACACTGCTGCTCAGCAGAGTTTAAAACATCGAGACTAAAAGGGAAAGTCCTATGGGTTGTTTCTGAGGTCAGCTTTGAGGGCTAGAGGGAGATTAAATACGTTTCTGAATTTCAGTTTAGTCTTGGGTCTTAGGAAATGATTGAACAGGCTTTCCTGTCTCAATGCTATCTAAGAAAATTGTGGCTCTAGCCCATTTATTTTTAGTCTCGAATGGATTCTCCATCTAACTCCCTCTCTCTTTCCTTCCCATCAGGGAAGGGCGCTGAAACAGAAGCCACATGTTTCTGGTGCTCACTGTCCACTTTGGACGATGGGCTGCAAACAGACTCTTCACTCTTCTTTATGTGCCCTGGAATCCTTTCAAAATGTCCTGAGGACATTGAAACCCCCCTGATGGAAAAGGTTATTTCGTTACTAATTCGTATTTCCTCAACTTGCTTCAGTGCACATAATTAATAAGTGTGCAATTCAGACACCCGATGTGGCAAAATAGAACACTCCATGTAATGAGTTCTATTATTTTTCACCATGCGATTTAATAGGCCAGTAACTTTAATGCCAGCAAAATGTTTCCAACACAAATCAACAAATCAAAAATATAGTTCTCGTTGTATCACTTGTTTTCTTTTTGCGGCATTGATTTTTCCCCTCTTCATTATGTAGCATGCTCTATTAGTATCAGTAAGAACAAGGCCCATTGTTTGCTGTGGTGTATCAATCTAAACGTTCCACAGCAGCACATCCATTTGTGCTCGTTGCCTGAACCTTCCTGGAGGGTTACAGAAATTAAAGCTTGCTATCCACTGTGAACAACCATAAAAGGAAATCTACCCAAAGTTATTAACTTCCT